>CABHPH010118167.1:0-69076 GCA_902168325.1 Peromyscus nudipes
TCCCGACGGAACCCTCATCACACCGAGTCTCTATCAGCTTCCCGACGCTACGTTCTAAGGACAGTTAGAGTCTACAGACTCGACAGGCATCTCCAGACATGAGGTTCAAAACAAAACAAAAAGGGGAGCTCTCTACTGAGCCTAATCAAGTACAGCAATTGTGTTCTTACTATAAACTAATGTGTGTCATATTCCGGTGCGAGGATCAGTCTCTTGGGTGTTTGGTTTGCATATTACTTCCTGAGAGCTTGATTAACTCAGGAGACACTGAAGAATTGAAATGTTTTAGACCTGGAAAGGTATGGTCGGGCCCTGTGTGCCCTGGAAACCACTCTTTCTGAAACTCCATTTCTGCTTTTACTCACAGCCTTGGAACTAACTTTCCCAGTGTGCTGGACTCTGTTTTCTAAGTGCAGTTACAATAACATCTCCTTGGGCCTGTGGGATTCTTACTAGACGTCTTTGGCACTCCTTGAGTCAAGGAGTGGGGTTTATGTTCCTTCAGGTCAACGCGATAAGAATTACGACCAAAGCAGAAGTGACACCATGTCACTTGGAAGGTCAAGTCCCAGAGGACAAAGCAGGCTCCCCCTTGTTTACTCACTCGGGAACCTAGCCACCATGAAGGGAGGAAGCCCAGTTAGCCCGTGAGTAGGAGCCATAGTCCCGAGCCAAAAGCGTTGCTTATAAATCCTCCTCCACACAGGAATTCCTGTGGTGCCCAAGAAACAGCTTACTGGCCCTGTGTGAAGCACAGCTGAGCTGTTCCCACTGAACTCTGTCCACAGTGCGGATTAGTGAGCAAATCTATGTGTTGTGTTGTTTCAAAGCAGTAGGCTGTGCAGTGCTTTTTGGTGGTCAATAAGAAGACTATATATTAAGTTATCAGGGTGCTAGGGAGATGACTCAGTTGGAAAGGGGCTGGCCACACAAACCAGGGTTCAGATCATCAGCACTCATATAAAAATCCGGGCACAGTTGGTACACGCTTTGTAATTCTAGCCCTGGGAAAGTAGAAACAAACAGACCCCAGGGTCTATTCCATGAGCTCCAGGTTCAGTGAGAGACCCTGTCTCAAAATAATGTGACCTCCAATTGTACACACACACACATACACACATACACACATATACAATGTATGCCCATTTTTTGGGTTGGATTTTTTAAGCATATAGGAATAAAGAAGCATTTAACTTTATAGATCAGAAATCGTGTTAAAATTGCGTCACCTTCATGTTGCCATGTTCTGTGAGTTGTAGGTAATCTCTGGAACCAGGTTTTGAAGTGATATAGCCCAGAAATATCACTTGGTTTGAGCAATTTTTCAATACTTTTGAAACTGCAATAGCCTGTAACTTTCGGTCAAGGTCATCTCTAAAAAAAAAAAAATACAGAATGGAGCCTCTTCATTCTATGTGTACAACAATTTAAAAAAAAAAAAAAACAAGTAGCCAAATTCCCCCAAAATATCCTCAAACAGGGTACAAAACCAGAGCAATTTCTGTTGGGAAAAGGTCTGAGTTTTTACAATGAATAGAACATAGATCAGCACTTCAAACTGGGCTTGACAAAGTCTTGGCTACGAAACACCTTTCTTCAGAAACTATTGAGTCAAGTTGATTTAAAAATCTCTGCTGGGGATGACAAGATGGCTTAGCACTTCAGAGTCCTTGCTGTTCCTGCAGAGGAATGGAATTCAGTTCCCAGCATCCAGGTCAGCCAGCTCACAACCACCTGTGACTCCAGCATCAAGGCATCTGTCACCCTCTTGTGGCTTCCTCGGGCACTCACACTTATGTGTACATCCCCACTCACAGGCACAGGCGCACAGATAAAAATGAAACAAATCTTTAAGTTTTTATGCCAAACACAGAATTTGCTCAAGTTTTTCTTCACTATGAATAAGTCATGGCAGGTGTGAGGATGTAGCTCATCAAGGTAGAGCATTTGCCTCACATGTACAAAGGCCCAATGCTTACTCTTCAACATGGCAAGTAAATATAAAATACACAAGTAAAAGAGGAAAATGTGACAGTGATGTCAGACCTAGTCATCAGGATCACAGCTAAAGAACTAATAGCCACCAGGCGTTGCATCCCTGGATCTTTTTGTTGTTGTGTGACCCACAGTGTTACTTCGACTGAACATTTTCTGAATGTCTCCTCTGCTCTCTTGCCCAAATACTGGCTGGGCGTCCTGTTATTAACATACTAATTACTGTAGGCATGAAACAGAGAAGTCGGCAAGTACATTAAGCTTTGGAGGGCTCTACTGTCTCAGAGAAAAGAACATATTTGTTTGATCTATCAGGGAGATAGAGGCACCCCAGGAGTTTCAAACAAAGTGAATTTAATATAGGGAATTGGTTACTTAAGTGGTGAGGAGCCAGTCAGGGACCAGCGATGCCATCAGAGGTCGGCAGCAATGAGACACTAACACCACCTCGACAGCTAGAGGAGGGACAGGCAGGGGTGACACTAGAGAGTCAGTCCGAAGTCAGCACTGGCTAGAGGGAGTTCACTTATGGCAGAGGCTTCCATGACGGAACTGGGGCCTTCCAGGAAGGAACTGCTGCCACAGAAGAGACTCGGCTGCTGCCAGAGAAACCAGAAAAAGCATGGAGAAAGGGTGAGACATGCCCTGGCTTCTTCCTTTTCTTGTCTTCCCAACTCGTGCCTCTCATTGGCTAAATCCACCTAGAAAGCAGATGGCAAAGGACTTTGGGAAATTTCATTCCTCGCAATGTATAGACACTAACGGGAGCAAGGAACAGATCCATAAGTAAACAAGTCCTTTCTCTCTCTCTCTCTCTTTCTTTCTTTCTTTCTTTCTTTCTTTCTTTCTTTCTTTCTTTCTTTCTTCCTTTCTTTCCTTTCTTCCTTCCTTCCTTCCTTCCTTTCTTTTTCTTTACTTCCTTTTCTTTCTTCCTTCCTTTCTTCCTTCCTTCCTTCCTTTCTTTCTTCCTTTCTTCCTTCCTTCCTTTCTTTCCTTTCTTCCTTCCTTCCTTTTTTCTTTCCTTCCTTTCCTTCCTTTCCTTCCTTTTCTTCATTCCTTCCTTCCTTCCTTCCTTCCTTTCTTTCTTTCTTTCTTTCTTTCTTTCTTTCTTTTTTCCTTCCTTCCTTTCTTTCTTTCTTCCTTTCTTCCTTTCTTTCCTTTCTTCCTTTCTTCCTTCCTTCCTTCCTTCCTTCCTTCCTTCCTTCCTTCCTTCCTTTCTTTCTTCTTCTCCCCACCACCCAAGACAGGTGTAGCCCTGTAGCCCTGGCTGTCCTGGATCTCACTCTGTAGACCAGGCTGGCCTCAAATTCAGAGATCCACCTGCCTCTACCACCTGAGTGCTAGGATTAAAGGCATGCGCCACCACCACCTTGTGGCATTTTCATAGAAAGATAGCTACGAGTGTTACAGAGATAAGGCAAGATGTGGGGAGATCACCAGGAATCAAGAATGTAGGAGAAATCCTACTGAAGGAGGCTGGAAGACACAACCTAGCTGAGTAAATACGTGTGGATAGCCAGTGTTGCCTGTCAGGTGTTTCTGAAAACGTGAGAAAAGAAAGGAATGTCACTCGGTGCCCTCAGATCCCAACAGTACACCCTCTAAGGACAGCGGGTGTATTTTTTTCTACAGTCTGGTTTAAGGTGTAATTCCAAGCACATGTGAGCTCTGACTTGGTTCTGACTTCTTCCTGTTCTGTGACCCTGACTGTCACATCATCTAACCTCTCTCCACCTGATGTCTTCATGCATAAAATGAGGCAATATGGCCCTTTGCCTGTCTAACTTGAGGATTAAACATAGTCACACATGTATGGAGAGCAGTCGTGACTTGCACAGTCATCGATAAGGACTGTCTGCATCTGAAATGTATGTGCAACCAGCAATACAGGGAAAACCATCTAAGATGTTTTTTAAATGAGTAGAAAGTCAGAAAGGCTGTTTCATTAAAAAAAATCAAAGTAATATTTGAAAAATTCTTCCTGTCATTTCTATAATATTAAGTAAACCAAAGAAACCCACTCGTGATTGCCAAAATGTGTTACCACAAAGTCCACCAGTTTGTTGGAGATGTTAACAGTCAGAGATATGGCTGGTGCAATCTCGCCCTCTGGCGACGGAAGAAGGTGATGCTCCGATCTCACAATTGGGTACCGCGACAGCACCATAATCCTGGATGAAAATGAAAAGAAGCGGGGCAGTTTGGGTCTCAGCCTCATCATGGAGAGGAGATGAAGGAAATGCATTAAAAGGTCATGTCACACGACAGGCACCCACGGAGGGGCACTCAGAGTGAGAATGTGACAGACTTCTATGGAAGTTCCTCCTTCGTTGCCTTTTCCTAATTAGCCTGTCTTCCAGTGTTTGATATCACAATATCAAGTGTGTTTCCGTAAATGCCGCAAAGTCACAAAAAGACGGCATTGGTAAGGTGAAATGGCCCATTTTACTTGTATTGTTACTCTAAACAACATCCCGCGGCCACTACCCGCCCGCCCACCCACTCTCTCTCAGTAGCTGGCTTTCTTCATACGTAGCACATATCACAATCTCAGATTGTCTTGTTTATTTCTTTGTGAACATGTTTATTGTTGTCCTTCTGTATCTGGAGCGGACTGGCTCCATGATGACCACAAACACAGAAATGTTCAAATGATTAAGTGTCTTATGTAAAAATCATGTCACATTAACATACAATCTATATATGTTTTCCTGAGTGTGTTAAATCACCTGTAGGTTATTTATAGCATGTAATTTAATGCCTATACAGTAATTCATTCACATGAATTCAATATAGTACTTAATGAGGGGCTAATTCAAGTCTTACTTTTTTGGGAACTTTCTGCTTTTTGAAGACTTTATTTGGTGTGTGTGTGTGTGTGTGTGTGTGTGTGAATGCGTGTACATGCATATATGTGTGTGGGTGCACCTGTCTGTGCTCACAGAGGCCAAAAGAGGGAGTCAGATCCCTCAGGAATGGAGTTCTGGTATTGGCAGAAATGCCCAGTTGCTATGTGTGCTCTGGGATCTGAACGGTGGTCCTCACGATTGTGCAGCAAGTGCTCCTAACTGCTGAGCCATCTCTCTAGCTCCACTCTTTGGATCATTCTAGAATTTCTCAAACTTTCTCCATTTCCAGTTGTTTGAATCCAGGAGGGAAGAAGCTTATATGGAAGGCCAACTGTGTTCGGGCCTGTTACACTAGCATAAAAGCCACCTGAGACTATCAGGCAGGCCTGGCACTCTGACTTCACTGCAGCCCTGACCGGCTGATCTACGTGCAGAACCAGTAACATCCAGCCCTAGGAAGCCGCTAGGAACATTCATGACTACGCATAGTGTTAGCTCCTCCCTGCCACCCAAATGTGTCACAGAGGCGTATCCACGGGACAGTCTCACCTTCCCATCCCAAGACACTGCTGCTTACCCTTCAGGACTCTGCTCAGAAATAACGCCCAAGGTCTACTCACCCCCAAGTGTGATCCCTGGTGCTTGGCCCAAAGTCTGTATAGAAGCCCAGCTTCTCCCCCAGCCACATGGTTAAGTCGTTGTTCCCCATGAAGGGCTTAGAAGCGTCGCTCTCCAGAATGGTAATAAAGTCTGCACCTGTTTGGGGAGAGGGCAGACATCGAGGAAAGGACAACATACGAAGCGATTAGCAAAACACTTTACGGACTTTGCTATTGTTTTGTTTCGTTTTGTTGAGGCTCATTTGGTAGTCAGGGCTGGCCTCAAACTCACAATCCTCCTACATCTACCTTCCAAGTGCTGGGGTTAAAGATGCATACCACCACACCCAGCAGAATGCTACTCATTTGCCTTGCCTTTACTCATAAACCCCCAGACAAATATTTCCTTATGAGTCATAAGAGGAGTGTGATTTGAATCTGTGTTGGATGATTAAACTTTAATTAAAGCGTGGGACATCTTAAGGAAGGGGGAAAGTATGACTTTTCTACATTTTGAAAATATTCTTGATGCTTTACCCAGAAGTCCAAATCATCTTCATGTCTTTCATAAATTCCCAATTCATGTTCAGAAACAGTAGAATAGTGCACATGTTTTTTTAAATAGGGTTTTATGTAGCCCAGGCTGGCCTCTAATATCGCTGAGGATGACCTTGAACTTCTGTCCTCCTGTCTCCACCTCCAGAGTGCTTGGGTTACAGGTATGTACCACCATGCCCAGTTTATTCAGTGGTGGGGATTGAACCCAGGGCTTTGTGTATGGTAGGCAAACACTCTACCTACTGAGCTACATCTCCAACCCAACAATGGCATTTTAGTCCAAGGCAAACAGCTCCATAGTACTGGCGTAAAAATGAGCTTTTCAGCTTTTCTTAGACTCTGGCCTCTGTGCCTGAGTCTTCTAATTAAGACTAAAGGTCCTGTGCTCATGAGGACACTTGGACACTTCTCAAGATCTGAGATTAGCATGAGAGAGAACCAGAACCGTTTAGCCTTTTGCTGTTCTGCTACACACTCCATGACGTTGACCTAAGACCCAAATCCCCACACACTTTGGGGTGCTTCACAACAAGAAAACTCCTCAAGGGCATAGAGACAAATAAGATTGGCCCTGGGGCTTTCTGAAAACAATTTTTAAAATTTTTTATTATCTGCATGCATGCCCATGTGAGGATGTCGGATCTCCTGCAACCAGAGTTAGACAGTTGTGAGCTGCCATGTGGGTCTGGGAACTGAAGCTGGGTCCTCTGGAAGAGCAGTCAGTGCTTCTAACCACTGAGCCATCTCTCCAGACCCTGAAAACCATTTTCACCCCTTTACGCTAAACTCTTCCTGCTTTGTAATCAAATAGTTCCTGGTCCTCAGCAGAGGGTCCTCAGGTGGCAAGAGACACCAGCAGGAACATCTCCAACAACAAGAGCGTGAATGACTCTCCCGTAGACACTCAGTAGGACAGGCTGTTCAGGATCAATGAATTAATTGCTCCAAAAGACCGCTGTGGTGCAGAAGTGTAGGCCTGAGCTGGTCGCAAAGCAAAGCCTCTTTAGGAACTTAGAGCACGTGCAGCAATCCTAAGACTTGGGAACTTAGCAAAAATAAAAGGAACGACAGTGGTTTCTCAAAACCTGGAGCTAATCCCAGAAAGACTCACCTGTCTGCTTGAGCAGTTGAGCGGACCCCTCCAGGTTCGACCATCCCTCGTTGTCATATCCAAACCTAAAGGGCCAGATGGCAGCGGAAACCACTTTCACTGGTGCCTAAGGGATTGTTGAAGTGATAATTTTGTATAACTATGGACAATAGAAGTTTGGGGGTCCCAGCCTTCTCCATCTTTCCCTTTTCAAAGTTCATATTTCAGCAAAGGAAATCAATAGACGTTTACCCATATTTAATTCATAAAAATAAGATGTTTACCCTATAGTCCTTTCAAAGTAAATCTGCAAACTTCTAGCTTAAACTTGGCAGTTCAGACAAATGTTTTGAAGAGTCTTTCTTTTCTTTCTTTCTTTCTTTCTTTCTTTCTTTCTTTCTTTCTTTCTCTCTCTCTTTCTTTCTTTCTTTCTTTTTTTCAAGGAAGGAAGGAAGGAAGGAAGGAAGGGAGGGAGGGAAACCACCTAGCTATCTATACGGGAAAAAGAATAAAGGTATTGTTACATAAAATAGAACACTACCTATACCCAATGAATTAATCCCACCATAGGACAAATTATAAACAAAGTTATATACATATAATAGAACCCTATGCAGCCTTATCAGATGAGATTGGGCTATACATTTCCATGTGAATGAATCTCAAAAAGACGACTTTATGTTTAAAAATACATTAAAGTAAGTTGCAAACAATTTAGGTGAAATTAAAAACACAGACATGACAATATTGTCTAGGGTTCTATCATATGTAGTAACAAACAATGTGAAGAGATACATGAAAACTGATCTTTAAAAAAACACCTTGGAAAGCCGGGCGTTGGTGGCGCACGCCTTTAATCCCAGCACTCGGGAGGCAGAGGCAGGCGGATCTTTGTGAGTTCGAGGCCAGCCTGGGCTACCAAGTGAGCTCCAGGAAAGGCTCAAAGCTACACAGAGAAACTCTGTCTCGAAAAACCAAAAAAAAAAAAAAAAAAAACACCTTGGGATGGAGAGATGGCTCAGCAGTTAAAAATGTGTACCGCTCTTGCAGAGGACTTGAGTTCAGGTCCTAGCACCCACATCCTTTGGCTCATGACTGCCTAGTGATTTAACACCTCTGGCCTGAAGAGGCATTTGTACTCAGTCGCACATATTCACATGCAGGCAGGCACACACACACATCACATGGTTAAAAATAAGATAAATCTTTAAGCAAACAAGCAAGCAAAAAACACCTAACTCGATGCTAGGGCTTAAACATTAAGTGTCCCCGCAAGGCTCATGTGCTCAAACACTTGAACCCCAGATAGCGTTCTGGGAAACTGTGGGACATTTTGGACATGTAGCCTCACGGGCAGGTGAAGGGTTGTAAGGACAGGGCTTATGGTTGTGTCCCCTGATGTGCCCAGATGTAACAGGCAAGCTCCTGCCACCACATAAAGAGCCCCAGGCACTATGTCTCCGGTGCCCTGAGACTGTGAGCTGAAACAAATCCTTCTCCCAGGTTGTTCTCTGGGGCATCTTGTCCCAGCGTGAGGAGAGTAATTACGTGTGTATGCAAGTGTGTGTGCGTGTGTGTGTGTGTGTGTGTGCGTGTATGTGATGGTTTTTGTGTTCTAAAGTTCTAAATCTCTCCAGTTCTCGGTAGCGCTCCACTCAAAACACCTCTTTCACTGACGAAGCCTCCTACAATCTTTTTTTTCCCTGCCTACAGCAACCATGTTCACATCTACTATTTCTTGACCCTTCACAGATGTTTCACTGAAAAACCGTGTGACAAGGCCGTCCGCAGCCTCTCCGACTGCACCATCCTCCACTCCATAACATCTCAGCCCCACAGGTCACTCTGATGCATCTCAAACACTCTAAGCTGGCTCTCCATCAATCCTTTACACACATTTCCTTTCGTAGCTGAATCACACATCTAAATAACTGGCTTTTTTCGACTTTCAAGTCTCATCTCAAATGTCAGAGAAGCTTCTCCAGCCATCCAGACTCAAGCTTCCATTCCACACTCTTGCTTCCTAAAAAGCCAGCTGGCCTACAGCCAGAGTCTTTCTTCACTTGTTTTCATGAATACCGTCTTTATTTAGAATGCAAAGTGTGGGAGAGCAGAGGTCTGTCCAGCTCCTCCCATGTGCCTCTGACACCGAGCACAGCAAGAGGCAGCCGATGAACACTTGCCATAAGAAAGCGAATGAATGAGCAAGCAATAGGTCAAGTGCAAACAATCCCTTTAAAAAGAGTTTGTGGCTGACGTCAGGCATCCTCTTCATATGGAGACTGTATTGTAACAATGATAACTAACGTGGAAAAAGCATCCAAAGGCACCACATCAGTGGTTTATTACTATCTACTTAATAGGGAATAGTTACTGGGTGAGGCCTGGGCTTGGTCTCTAACACTGCTTGGGAGTGAGAGGAGGGGAGAGGAGAGGAGGGGAGGGGAGGGGAGAGGAGAGGAGAAGAGAGGAGGGGAGAGGAGAAGGAGGGGAGAAGAGGGGAGGGGAGAGGAGGGGAGGGGAGAGGAGAAGGAAGGGAGAGGAGAAGGAGGAGAGAGAGATGAGAGGAGAGGAGAGGAGGGGAGGGGAGGGGAGGGGAGGGGAGGGGAAGGGGAAGGGAGAATCAGAGAAACATGGACCACAGTCTCCTTCCTCAGTTTATCTTTTTATTTAATATGAAGACATTTTTCCTGGTAGTACAGATCACTGAAATTCAACAATAACTCTCAAATTCTATGTTATCTCAAACTGTCACTCTGGCTGCTCTAGGAAATGCAATTATCTTTTTACCAGAATGGATAGAAAACACAGCATTGCGGTGACTTACCCTTGCTTCTGTCTCTTTCTAGAAGAGTAGAGAACATCTAGACATTTAAAATTACAAAAAGCAAAGGACAACAAAACATCCACAGAGTGCCAATATACAAGATGTACGTAACTTACAAAATCAAGATTTGTTTCTCAGATTTTCCTTAAATCAAAGACTCTCATATTCATATCTTCAGCAGTCTCCATCAAATACAAAATACTCTTATTTTATAATTTAATATTAAATCATGAATGGAAAAATAACTCTACATATCAAAACCACGAGCAAGTGGCCATTTTTACCTGGGTCTACACTGACTCAGAATCCAACTTCCTAAATCATTCCATTTTATGATCAGCCTAAGAGAAAAAGAGATGGGACCCGAGATCTTAAAAGTCGCCGCACCCAGGCCGAGCATTAAGTCAAAGCAGTGACACACGGAGCAACAGAAAGAGGCAGTGGGCTGAAGGCGCAGCCTACACAGTGGGAAAGAGTCTCGTCAGCTCTACGTCTGATAGAGGTTTAGCAGCTATAATACGTAAGGAACTCAAAACTACCTGAACAACCGAAACCCAACTGCCCCAGCAATGAACAGGCTAATGAAGCACACAAATCACTCCCTTCAGAGGAACAAATGTGCACGGCTAGTAAATATAAGGAAAAGCACTAAACATCTTTAGCCATCAGGAAAACACAAATTAAAGCTACGTGGTGAGGATGACAACCGCCCAGAAAAATAAATGGCCACAAATGTGGATAATGGCACACCTTTAGGGACAGCTCATCAGAATGTGAAACAGTCCACCCACCGTGGGAGTCAGGGTAGAGGCTCCTCAAGACACTGAAACCATGGGGCTCTTCACTGGTTAAGAACACTTACTGGGGCTGGAGAGATGGCTCAGAGGTTACGAGCACTGGCTGCTCTTCCAGAGGTCCTGAGTTCAATTCCCAGCAACCACATGGTGGCTCACAACCATTTGTAACGAGATCTGGTGCCCTCTTCTGGCCTGCAGTCATACACGCTGTATACATAATAAATAAATAAATCTTAAAAAAAAAAAAAAAAGAACACTTACTGTTCTAACAGAGGACCTGGGTTTGATTCCCAGTACCCACATGGTGGCTCACCACCATCGATAACTCCAGTTCCAGGGAACCTGAAGCCCCTTTCTGACCTCTGTGAGCACCAACCACACACATAGTGCACATACATACACGTAGGCAAAATACATACCCAAAATAAAGGTGACTACATCCACACCAACTAAACCACAAGCACCATATAATCAGGCTATACCACTCCTGGGTCTCCTACCTAAAGGGATCTAAGTTAACATACCACAGAGATATTTTGCTATAGTATTCACAATAGCCAATACTTGAAATCAACCAAGATGCCCACCAATAGATTAGCCAGTAAAGAAAACACAGTACAAATACACAACAGAGTTTTACTGAGCCACAGAGAAGAGTGAGATGGTGTTATCTGCATGGGAATGGATGCAAGTAGAGACCACCGTGTTAAGTGAAATAAGCTAGCCTTGGATAAACAAGTGTCACTCACTTTCCCTCATAATCTAATTATATACTTATATGTAATATGAAAGCAGAAGGCGGGGCTATGTGGGAGAAGAAGTTATCTAGAAGAAAAGATAGGAAGACAAAAAATGAGTAACGGGAGTAGATATGTACATGATAAGTATGTATGTAAATTTCACTTTATATGCTAAGGGAAAAAAATTAACAAAAAGGAAAAAAATGGAAAATGCCTAAACACTGTCAAACAAAGGTTTCAAAACAGAATGGAGTTGTGTAATATTATATATATATATATATGTTCATATGTATGCGTGTACACAATATACATGTATATGTACACACACACACACAAAGCAAAACTTACCCCTTGACCTAGTTTCTTCTCATAGGTTCTGTGCCGTAGTCCCAATCCTAATAATCCCACACCAACCAGCAGCCACAAAACTAAACAAAAAGAAGAAAGGATCATTAAAAAGACACTAAAACTTTTAAATAACTTTTCAAAATTATATCTATTGACCAAGGAGTCTCTGTGGGACATGGATACATTACCCATACTTTGAAAGCAGGCTTTTGAAGAATATTCCCCGAGAACGTTCCAAGAGCAAGGAACATAAAGTAAGAATTAACTACAAAATATACAAGAAAAGATACTTTTGTGGGTACCAAATGACAGAAAAAGATGTCCTGAATCACCCAGCACACGAAGACTGTAGATGTCGGAAATTAAGAATCAGAATACGAAGTGAGTGTGCCTGGTGTGTTTAAAAAGAAGAGGGTATGCCAACATGTGACTGGAGAATGTAAGGCTCAAAACAGAATAATCAGGGAAGTTTGAGAAGAAATGAAGCAGATTTTTAGAAATAAAGACATAGGGGCAGAGCAATGGACCAGCGGTTAAGAACACTGGACTCAGGTTTGATTCACAGCGCATGGCAGCTTACAACTGTATATCGCTCCAGCTCCAGGGGATCTGACAGCCCCTTCTGGCCTCCAGAGCAGATTAGACGGAGCCATGCAAATGGCACACAGACATACGTGCTGGCAAACACTCACACCCACAAAATAAAATAAAAATTTTAAGTTAGAAATAAAAATATATAATTCAATGGGTGAGAAAAAATTTAATGGCAAGATACAGAGCAGATTAGACGGAGCTTCAAGAAGAATGAATGCAAAAGGCGGCACCGAGGAAGGGGGCCGGCAAGACAGCTCAGCAGGTAACGGCACATGCTGCCAAGACAGAGGACCTGGGTTTGATCCCCAGCACCGACCTGATGGACCAAAAGAACAGACTCTCTTAAGCTGGCCTCTGATCTCATACACATGCCCTGCCCCCTACATACACAATGAATGAATGAATGAATGAATGAATGAATGAATGAATATGCGCATTTTTTAATTTAAAGAAAAAAACAGAGGCAGGAAAAATGAGAGTGCCTAAAAACAGAAATAACAGAAGGTCCACTACAACCAGTTGGCACCAAAAAGGAAGGAGGAGAGAGAATGAGGAAACAGCTAAGAAAAGACCTTGTTGAGGACGTCCCATAGCTAAGAGACTCAGGAATCTTCAGAGTGGAAGAACCCAAAGACTCCCAAGCAGGGTGAGGACAAACTCCACCCCCAGGCACATCACAGTGAAGCTGTGACTGCCAAACGCACTGAGAAAAATCTCAATTTAAATACGATTTTCCCAGGCTATGATGAGACATCCATGACGGGTTTCATATAATGGTGCAACTCTTCGTAACGTAGCACTCAGAAATACTTTGAAGAAAAATTGAATATATAGTTTCAACTGTTGTCTCTTTTTACAATAATAGTTTGTCTCCTTTGGTAAAGTTTCAAACTTTTAAGGGTATAAACCAGTGTTCACATGTCTTTGTAGCCTACATAACAGTCACCTAGTCAGCACATTGCATACATTCACTAAACATTTATATGTGATCCAGTTCATTTAAAATGAATCAGATATTAGATGACAAGCTTATTTCATGTGTGAGTCTATAGTTTATCAACATACTAATGTTAACATGTTTAATCTTCCAAAGTAAGAGAGTAAGAGATAGAATAGATGGTCTCAACTATCAGAAGAAAACATCTTGGACATTCTACCTGATAAATTTTCTATGTTAGAAGTGAAATATAGCCATACAGGGTATTTATGGTAGAAATGCCACAATATTAGGGATTTGCTTAAATGTGTTTCTGTAGTTGAGATTTTTCTTTGGGCCACCAACCAGTTCCCAAATAATGATATGGAGACTTCTTATTAATTATGAATGCTCAGCCTTAGCTTAGGCTTGTCTCAGTAGCTCTTTTAACTTAATTTAATCTGTTTCTATTCCTCTATGTTTTGCCTTGGGGATTTTCACCTTTTTTCATTCTGTATGTCCTGCTTTCCTGCTTCCTCCATGTCTGTCTGTCTGGCCTGTGGTATCTCCCTGTTGTCTCCTCTTCTTTCTTCACAAGCCTAAATTCCTCCCCCTACTTACTCTCTCTTCCTGGACGTTCTACCTATACCTCTTCACTTGCTATTGGCCATCTAGCTTTTTTTAGACCAATCAGGTGCCTTAGGCAGGCAAGGTAATAATAGCAACACATCTTTACATAATTTAAAAAATGCAACACATCTTTACATAGTTAAACAAATATTCTGCAACATAAACAAATGCCACACATCTTTACATAGTTAAACAAATACAACACATCTTTGCATAGTTAAACAAATATTCTGCAAAATGTTTCAACAAACCAAAAAAAGGCAGAAAGAAAACAAAGACAACTGGCAGCAAAATACAGAGGGTTGTTGCAGCCAAGTGAAGGGCACAGCGGGCTTCATGGCACTCTTAAATTCCATGTTGGAAAATGTATACAACATGAGCCAGGCATGGTGGCATACACCTCTAATCCCAGCACTAGGGAGGCAGAGATAGGAGGAGCTCTGTGAGTTCAGGAAGATCTCTGTGAATTCATGGCCAGCCTGGTCTACATAGTGAGTTTCAGGACAGCCAGAACTATATAAAAAGACCTGTCCCAAGCTGGGCAGTGGGGATGACGCATGCCTTTAAACCCAGCACTCAGAAGGCAGAAGCAGGTGGAGGATCTCTGAGAGTTTGAGGCCAGCCTGGTCTACAGATCGAGTTCCAGGACAGCCAGAGCTACAGAGAAACCCTGTCATGAAAAGCAAACAAACAAACAAAAAATCCTGTGTCACAAAAACCAAAGAAAAAGAAAAAGAAAAAGAAAAAGAAAAAGAAAAAGAAAAAGAAAAAGGAAGGAAGGAAGGAAGGAAGGAAGGAAGGGTGAAAAGGTAAAGAAAAAAATAAAGTGTATATACCAAACATTTTAAAGGTAAGTAAAACTATACTTACTAAGTTTCATATACTTTTCAGTCCTTCTTAAAAGCACTTTAGGACTATTTTTTGTTTGAAGAAGAAAGTCAAGGTTTTTCTTAGGTCCAAACAACATACTCAATCCAATAATTACCATTATGGTGCCTGTTGAAAGAGAAAAAAAAGAGAGAGATATGGGGAATAACTCAGTGGCAAAGTGCTTGCCTAGCATTCATGAGGCTCTAGGTTCAACACTGACTATCATAAAACAATAATTCTTTTTAAAAAACAATGGTGAGATTGAGGCTGGAAGGATGGCTCAGTGGTTGAGAGCACTCACTGCTCTTGCAGAGAATAACATGGAGAAGTTTAGCTGGCACTCAACTGGAAGCTGAGAATACAGCAACAACCTGCCCACAAGCTCTGCCCACTGGTTCAATAGCGGCATGGGTGTCATGGGAGAAACCAACTACATTTTTTAAAAAATCTGATTTAGTCCCACTCAATGAAATGAAAACCATACCTGACACTTACTGAGGCCAAGAACCTGAAATTAGACAGGTCATGGGCCCTAAGGGAAAACCTACTACTGTTATTCTGCCAAATGGTCATAGCAATCAAATGACTCCTAATGACATACTGATCCATCCATAGATCAGTAGCTCACTCAACCCTCATCATAGAAGCTTCTTCTTGTGGAAGATGTTAATTAACACAGAGATCCACAACTGGACAATGTATAGAGAATGAGAGACTTCCCAGGGCTCAGCTCTAAAAGGTTGTCTTCATCGCAACTTCCCCTGAAGGCTCAGGACTATGCAGAAGAGGGGGCAGAAATATTGTAAGAGGATGCTCCAAGGAAAACATTTTCCAGGTACAGCAGAACTCACAGAGACTGTGAAAGCACACACAAGACCAAACCAGACAAAAATCCCAGCATAGAAATAGGGAAGGGGACATAAAGTCCCACGACTCACCAAGAAGCTACTTGCAATTAATATCTGCTGGGAGAAAGAAAATCAGCTTTCCTCAATGGAGTGACACTGGGTATATCACACACTACAGGGTAGGCCCCATGGTTAGTAGTGGTTGGCTAACACAAATCAATATCCATGCTCTTTTGTGCACTTTTTATTTATTTTTTTTTCAGAGCTGAGGACCGAACCCAGGGCCTTGCGCTTGCTAGGCAAGCACTCTACCACTGAGCTAAATCCCCAACCCCTGTTTGTTTTAATAGAGAAAAAGGATGTGAAGTTGGGTAGGTAGGGAGGTGGGGGAAGACCTTGGAGGAGTTGGGGAAGGGGAAGGAATATGATCAAAATATATTGTACAGAATTCTTAAAGAACACATAAACACATTTTGCATAAAGCTCCTCAACATTGCCCACGTTCCTGGCCTTGTCACTAGGTCGCTCTTCTTACTAAAGAAGGTTCTCAGTTGTATGAGGCGGAAATAAAGCGTGGTTTCACAGGTCTATGAGTAGGGAGAATGAACTAGCAAAGCTCATCGTTCATAGCACCCCAAAGAAACGAAGGTAGGCGTGGCACAGCTCTTACGTTCACTCCCGTCCTCCACCTGGCAACACCCTGAGCAAGCCGGAGTGAGAAAAGAACAGGATACTGGAGAGAGCAGAGCCCGAGAGAGTAGACCCACCTGAAAGAAACCACAAGAATTAGGAAGTTTACAAAGCCAGGCACCTGCAGAGAAAATGTGGGAACCTGGGCAAAAAGTCCCCCCCACCCAACCAAGAAGCTATTTGTAATTGATACCTGCAGGGAGAGGGAAAAATCCCTTTTCCTCAGTAGAGTGACACTGGGTATATCAACCAGACTCCAGAGTAGGCCCCAGGCCTGGAGTAGTTGGCCAACACAGATCGGACTCTGTGGAGACCCACAGTGGTTTCCTAGTGAGATCTGAGCTTGCTTTACCCAGCAGGGCTGCATAAGGGGATGATTGGACCACGGGTGTGGTTACCAGGTGTTTGGAAGGGTCTGCACTTGGCTGTGATGTATGCTTGGATCTAGCAAGAGAAAGGTCTTTTGCCCTGCTCCTTGGCATTGTTATAAAAAGCCCTTTTGAAGAGAAAGAAGGGGCAGGTGGATTTTGTTTCAGGTCCTCCTGAAGCTATTCTGTCTGTCTCCTCTCCACCAGCTATCTTTCTATCTAAAAGTTTCTTATTCCTCTCTTCTCCTCATAGGAACCCTTTAAAAGGTGGGAGCGGGCCTCCCACAGGACTCCTGTTTTTTTGTGGGTTATTGGTTTCTTGGTTTGTTTGTTTTAATAAAGAGAAAGAATGTGATGTTAGGTGGGTAGAGAGGTGGGGAAAGATTACGGAGGAATTGGGGTCAGGGCTCTATGTTCCTCTAAGGAGGTAAAAGCTCCAGCCAAGATGGGAAATAGGGAATTCTCAAAGGCTGTTTCTCAAAGATCCTGTTTCACTTCACAGTGAGTCTTTCAGAGCAGCCTGTCCTGACAGAAGTGTAGCTCATGGGGTAGGAAGGTGGCTGTGAGATGCGGTGGTGGCTGGGAGAACAGTGGTGGACTGTGGGTGGAAGCCACCCCTGTCCCATCAGACACTCCTCTAAGGATGTGTTTTATCCATGTAAGCTCCCTTCCCTCATTCCAGGGAAGTTCCCTGTGGGGAGGAACCCTGAGTACTTTTCATCTCCAGCACCTGGCATTGTGCCAGGAGCATAGCACAGACACAATAATTGTTATGAGAATAAATGAACAAGTATAAAACCCAAAGCATGAACGAGCCAGAACTGCTGAATCTCTATTAACACCAATGCCTCCCCGTTTTCTTAGGCTTTGTTGAGAAAGGACTTGACACGCTCTACTTCAGTTTTAGAGTGGTAGCCCGTTCTAATGGCTCAAACCTGTAATCTCAGAAATTTAGAGACTGAGGCAGAAGGATTCCCATGAGTTCAAGGTTAGCCTGATCAACAGAGTGAGTTCCAGGCCAGCCTAGGCTACAAAGTAAGACTCTGTCACAAACAGAAGAAAGAGAGATTGACAATGTTGGTTTTCTATATACCTGCTATAAATTAGTAACTTCCTTTTTTTTCAGAAAAATAACTTTAAAAATATTTTTGAAATAAGCTTTGAACATTTAATTTTGGTGAGTTTGTAACACTAAGATTTACACATAGGCTTTCTTATGGTTTAGACATTTTTTTCTCAACTAACTCATTTTATTTGCTTGTTTATTTGAGGCATAGTCTTACTATGTAGCCTTATCCAAGCTGGAACTCAGTATACAGACTAGGCTGGCCTAGAACTCACAGAGATCCACCTGCCTCTGCTTCCAAAAGACTGGTATTAAAGGTGTGTACCACCACACCTGGCAAACTAATTCATTTTAAAGGGCAGTGGCGTAATAAACATTGTAGAAGTGCACTCAATTTGAGCAACAAATGATGAAATTTATTTTTCACTATAATTTAGCCATCCTTCTGGGCTTTCTTTACCTAGAGTCTATCTATTTATTTCTAGAAGTCATATAAGATACTAAGTCCTGGCCAGTCTTCAGGAACTTGGTTCAGTTTCTTTAACTGGATCTGTTAACAGGTACTCACCCAAAAGCACATCAGATCTTTCTCTAGCGTAGACACCTCCAGGAACAAACTTAAAAGCTGTGCACCAGGCACAGAAAAGTATCTCTATAAGATAAATGGCCATGCCAGTGGCCATGGTTTCCCCAGGGTTTGTCCCTGAGTTCACAAGGTGTCCAAGTACTTGAGGCCACATGGAGCTGGTGAAGACTGCCAGACCACATCCAGAAACAGCTGCTGCCCACGTGCGCAGGTAAAGGAGACCCACGGCCGAAGCTGCTCCTGTTTGTAAGAAACAAAAAGAAAAAGTAAGAGCATGAGTCAGGCAAGAGAACAGCAAAGTCCACAGCATGACCAGTTCCCAGTGGCTGAGAGCTGGAGAGGACCTCAGGAGACCGCTGGTTGATCTCAACGCCCAGCAAACCAAAGCGCAGCAGCGGGACGTGGCCTGCTCACTGCCACAGCCTGGCACTGGCACTCCTAGAAGGAGACCGTTCAGCAAATCT
This sequence comes from Peromyscus nudipes, assembly GCA_902168325.1. Taxonomy (NCBI): domain Eukaryota; kingdom Metazoa; phylum Chordata; class Mammalia; order Rodentia; family Cricetidae; genus Peromyscus; species Peromyscus nudipes. The sequence goes on from CABHPH010118167.1 coordinate 18,836, forward strand.
CAGGCCGATGCTTGATCTTTGGGGAAGGGGTTGGGCACTGCAGTAGCTAGCCTTACAATCTTCACAGTAATAGAAATTTCTGCTAAGGCACTTTCTAAGTAATTATTGCTCATTTAAGTGCTGTCTGGAAGTATATATACTGGCTTCTCCAACCACACAGATCCAAGAGAGGACACAGCTAAGATCCCAGAGACAGATCCATTGCTGGAGCAAGTCTACACTCTGTCCACTGGTTTTCCAGAGCCTGCCAGGTCAGGACGGTGCATTCCACCTGGTCCATAGCAGGCAGTTACTTAATGATAAACCAGCTCTAAGATCATATAACTTTCCTCCCAATTCCTGTGAAATCAGCTTTGATCGATCCATATTAGGTCTTACATCGACAATATATTGCTATGGGATATCTTTCTGTATGCTGTGAATATGTGTTCCTCTGATTGGTTGAGAAATAAAGCTGCATTGGCCTATGGTAGGGAAAGATGGAGCCAAGCGGGGAAAATCCAAGAGAGAGAGTGGGAGGAGAAAGGAGAGTAGAGGAGATGCAAGTCGGCCGTCCAAGGAGCAACAAGATGACAGCAGACCGGTAACGCCACAGCCACATGGCAAAACATAGATGAATAGGAATGGGTTAATTTAAGATGAAAGAGCCAGCTAGCAAGAAGCTCTGCCATAGGCCATACAGTTGGTAATTAATATAAGCCTCTGAATGATTACTTTATAAGCGACTGAGGGGCGAGGGGCCGTGGGACTGGGTGGGAACGGAGGAGGAACGTGGGACCAAGGGGCCAGACGGGACTGGAGAAATATATATATATGTAACAATATATATATTGTTAGCATTCTTCAAGATATCTATAGCGGACATTTCACTGTTGGGGGCAATGACATTGCATCTGCAGTTCCACATACCTGTCACCCACCAGGCTAAGCCAGCATCACAAAGCCACGACGAGCCTGAAAGCATCAACCCACCTGCCAAGCCCAGCAGAACCGCACCTCTGTAAATAAACGAAAATAAAAAAGCAAAATAAATAAATCACTCGAACACAGAGCAGAAATCTATCCACTGCCTTGAGCTCTACCCATCCACATCACATTGTGGATGTGAAACAGTCAGGATAATGAGAGCCACTGGGGAACCAGTACACAGAACACTCAAGGAGAGCTGGTGGTGTGGTTCAGTGAAAGGGGACTTGCCCAGCATGCAGACCCTGGAGTTAATATACAGTGAAAAATAAAATCAAGCAACATAGAACATTGAAGTAGCAAAAGGTCTAACACCTGCAGTCTTTCATGGTCAGTGCAGACACAACAGCTGAATTCTCGACTCTTCAGTTACAGCTCATAGCAGCCACCTGACATTTCCAATGACCAAAGGAAAAGTCATTGGCAATTGTTGTGGAGTTTTCCCTTTTCCATTTTTTTTTTTTTGTGTGTGTGTGTGTGTGGTTTTTTGAGACAGGGTTTCTCTGTGTAGCTTTGAAACCTGTCCTGGAACTCACTCTGTAGCCCAGGCTGGCCTCGAACTCAAAGAGACCCGTCTGCCTCTGTCTCCAGAGTGCTGGGATTAAAGGCATGCGCCACCAACGCCCGGCTCCTTTTCCTTTTTTTATTCGATCTCAGTACTGCTTTTATCTAGTGTCTTCTTTGCTAAAAATAAGTGACAGTTTGACAGTTTTATTTATTTTTAACTACCACAAGCTATTTAATTGTTTTGTTATTTTTATAAAAACTTTGCAGGAGGAGAATCCAAGGTGGGCTGGAAAGATGTCTCAGCAATTAAGAACACTTGTCATTCTTACAGAGGACCTGGGTTTGTTTCCCAGAACCCACATGGAGGCTCACGGACATCTGTAACTGCAGTTCCAGAAGATTGGACACCTTCTTCCGGCATCAGGCACACATATGTTGCACAGATGAACATGTAGGCAAAACACTCTTATACATTTTTAAAAAATAATAATTGACGTAAACGTCAGTGGGAAATCCATTAACAACGGGAGCTACAACATAGTATTGCCCACGTAGTTGAAATCTAATGTCAAACCCAGCACTTGCTACACACCCAGCTCGGTTTTAGGACTGCCACTTGTGTTGTTATCCACTTAATCCTCTTAAGTTTATAATAGGGAAACAATATCGTTCTGCCCACCAGCAGAGGAGAACATAGGAAGAGTCTTGGTTCCCAATGACGCTGTGATCTATCCCAAACATCCAATGCCGTCATCTGAGGGGCTGAGAAGAATGACCAGCAGATGTCATGCCTTCCCTTCTACAGGTAAGGGGCTCCTCATGCTTCCCACGCAGGGATGTAAGGACTACTTCCTCTGTTCCCCTCAACTTTCCCACAATCCTCTAGTACAGAGTAGACACCCTTCTGGCTCCTCCCCGTAGCTAACAGAGCTGAACTCACCCAAATGGGTTAGGATCAGGACCTGGATGAGGATGACCACTCACTGCCCATCTGGAAACAATAGAGACCTCTCCAAAGATCCAGTGAGTGAGGAACATGAGGCTCCCAAAGGCGGCACCCGGCAACAGCCAGCTAGATCGAGAGGCCATGCCCTTGGTGACCTCACTGGGCTTCTTCCCCTCACAGTTACTATAGTCACCATCTAGAAATTTTAAAAAAAAAAAAGGGGGGGGGGGGGGGAGAGAAGAGTAAAATATGTGCAGCCTCTGTTTTTACTGGACTCTCAGTGGTTGGAAATGGTCCATGGCTTCAATAAGCTTTCTATAGGAGAGTGGAGATTGCAACTATAAGAAGTTGAATGTGCCAGAGCTCTTCGATGAAAGGGATCATTTCTGGCTAGCTATGGGGTGGTGTAAGGGAAAGCAGGTAGAACTGACAGACAAAACTACTAAATTCACATGCAGGTAACAGAGTGAGAGCAATATGGGCGGGAAAAGGAGAATGTTATCTTGAGAGAACAAGCATTATCCAACTTGAATATAACCTCCTAGCACCAAAGGCTGCTTTCTCATGAAAGAACAGGGTCTCATCGAACACTCTAAGCACCCAAATCATGACTGTGTGTCGATGAGCCTCGGCTGTGTGGGCCCCTTTACACGACTCACTTCATCTTTACCGATGTCTGAGGTCTGCTGTGTTACCAATCCTATTTTACAGGTTAGAATCCAAGCCCAGAGAGATCAACTAACTGGTCCAAGATCACACAGCCAGTGAAGAGAAACTGACACCGCACTAAGGCCAAGGTGCCTCCTTAACTACGTGTCGTGCTGGCCCGTTCCTGAGTGCTGTTTAACTAGAGACTCTCATCAAAGCCTCAACTTCACACACTAAATCAAGGCCATAGGAGGAAAGGTTGGCCGGCGAATGTCTTTGTACCCACACAAAGAGCCTACTGGAGAGATGCTTTGCAACTCTGTGAAGGCTTCCACAGGACAGAAGGCAGCCCTGGGACCTGCCTCTGGGACTGGTGGCCTGATTTTACTGAGAAGAAGATTGTTATTATGATGAGAGCAAGGTCAGAGGAAGGAGTGGGCCAAAAGCTATGGGGAGGGGAAGAGGTGGGAGTGGGTGGTGAGGACAGAGAGAGGTCAAGGATCAAGCTGAGAGTCCAGAGAGAAGGAGTCATCTAAGCTGGATCATTGAATGAAAAGTAGTCAGCTGGATGTCTCCAGGCTCCTCAGACCCAACACATCTTCAAATAGAAAGTCAAATAACACTTGTGTTCAGATACCTGAAGGGTGTGAGGTTTGGAAATAATGACACAGGGCAGATGGATGCTGAGAAAGGAGACTCCCATCCCATCCGAGCAAAGAAATGGAGAAGAAGACAGAGCTGAACTGAGTTGAAGTACAGGATCTGCTCGAGTCCCCTATGGAGACACAGGCATATCCCACCCATGGTTCCCTCATTACTTTCTGCCATGTATGCACTGCCAAGGAATCAGGGCCATCTGCCTATATAACAGCCCATTATCTGTGTCCATTACTGCTCAACAGGAGGGAAAGTTGAAATGGAGCTACAGTGCAGAAAGCTATTTTTACAAGTTGTCTTTGGGCTAGGGGTTGAGCTTAGTTGGTAGAGTACTTGCCTGGCATGAATGGGGTTCTGGGTTTGATTCCCAGCACCACCGAAGAGAAAATGCTTTTTCAGTTGTGCACAGGGAGAGACAGATGCCACCAGAGACAAGATCCCTAGACAAACTGACCATACCCTTACCTGTGCCAATGCGGTCAAACACAGCTATGGCACTCAATGCCAATATCACTCTGTTGGGCATCTGATAACTCCAAATTGGGTTTAATGACGTGTACCATATGCGGATGACAACAAGAAGCATGTGTCCCAAAATGAATCCCCAGATTCTGAGGTACCTGGAAGTGAAAATAGTTTATTGAAGACTTGAAGTGTGGATCCAATGTACTACATCCTCTACAGATTTCTTTAACAGAATGTGGATCTGCAATTGTGTTGCTGGTAATCTTCAGTGATGTCTTTGACTTGGCCTTTGTAGAGGCCAGGGCCTAGGCAACTTATAATAATTTTTCCAACAAAATATTTTTATTAATTATTTGGGAATTCCATACAATGTACCCCAGTCACACTTGCTTCCCATTCCTCCCAGGTCCACCTTCCCACCCTGGAGCCCTCCTCCCCTGCTGTGGAATGACCCTTTTGTACACCATGAAGATGTGTTATTCTTATTATTTGTTTGTTTGTTTGTTTGTTTGTGGTTTTTTGAGACAGGGTTTCTCTGTGCAGTTTTGGAGCTTGTCCTGGAAATCACTCTGTAGACCAGGCTAGCCTTGAACTCACAAAGATCCGCCTGTCTCTCCCTCCCTAGTGCTGGGATTAAAAGTGTGCACCACCACCACCCAGCTACTCTCATTGTTAATAAAAAGCTGACTGGCCAATGGTGAGGCAGGAGGAAATGAGGCAGGAGAGCCAAACTGAGAAGATGCTGGGAGAAGGAAGGGTGGAGTCACAGGAGTCACCAGGAGATGTAAGAAGCAAGATGAACATGCTGTGCTGAAAAAAGATACCCCACATGGTAGAGCATAGATAAGAAATATGGGTTAATTTAAGTTGTAAGCACTGGTTAGTAACAAGCCTAACCTATCGGCCAAGCATTTATAATTAATATTAAGTCTCTGTGCATTTACTGGGGAGCCAGTAGTTTTGATGAAAAACTCCACCTACACTCCCTCCCCCACAAAAAACCACCAAGTCCAACTTCTGTTGCCCATGGAACCAGTGAGATTGTTGTAGTTTAGTTAAAAAACGGCGGAAGAGTGACCTTGGTGGGTTGAAGCCAAGGGGCACCACAGAGTCACGCCATACAACAAACTCATGTGGGAGATTTATTGGAGGGAAAGGGAATGGGGAGAAAAGGTGATGCAGAGTCGGCCTCTAGAGATGAGTAGCAAGAGGAGAAGGGAGGTGGGTAGGGGCCTGCCTTTTATAACAAACAGGACATAGCACATGTGCAGAGAGACTACATAGCAACGTAGCAAATGTTGTATTCTGAGTACCCTGAGCTGGCCAACGTACCTGCCTAAATACTGATAAGCTCCTGCACACAGGGGGTGTTCTTAGTGGCTGCATGTGAGGACCCTGTGCAAGCCAGCGTAGTGCCTGAATGCTAGAAAACACATGTGCATGGGTAATGGCTATGGTTGGTGATACACCCTGCCAGGTCTCCAAGGGGCAGGCCAGTGTAATGCCTGAATGCTAACAGAGATGCCTTAGCAAATTAAGGTACTTGCTGCCAAACCGGGCTACGTGAGTTCAATTCCCTGGGACCCACATGGTGAAAGAAGAGAACCAACTACTAAAAGCTGTCCTCTGGACTCCACACATACATGTACACACACACACACACACACACACACACACACAAACACATACGCACACGCACACAAACACACACATATGCTAAATAAAAATTTAGAAAATAAAGAAATCTAAGCCGGCCGGTGGTGGCGCACACCTTAATCCCAGCACTCGGGAGGCAGAGCCAGGCGGATCTTTGTGAGTTCGAGGCCAGCCTGGGCTACCAAGTGAGTTCCAGGAAAGGCGCAAGGCTACACAGAGAAACCCTGTCTCAGAAAAACCAAAAAAAAAAAAAAAGAAAAAAAAAGAAAAGAAAAAGAAATCTAATTGTTAAAATGTTTAAACTTTACTGGGACTGGAAATATAGCAAAATAGCAGGGAGAATACCAAATATACTCAATGCCTGGGTTCAGGCACTAGTACCAAGAAAACAAAAAAAGATTGATGGTAAGTATTGGCACCTTCACTTTTTGCAAAGGGAGGGGGACTTTTACAAGGTCCCGTGATAGGGAAATCTGCACTGAAACTAATGGTCAGAACGTCCCTCTGGGAACTGGTCATACCTGTTTGTCTATAGGTAGGGAAGACGTGAGTCATACCTCTGCAATCCACTTCCTGACCACCAGCTCACGGTTTGCACTATCAGTGAAGAAGATACACCAAGTGCCATGACCACCAACCGAAGCTTGGCATTCGGAGCCTCAAAGGAGGCTATGCTGCCTACAGACAGAGAAAGGAGAAATGAGCTGGCAAGCACGCCCTGGCACCTGACCATCAGCATTTGATAAGCATTGTGTCGGGTACGGTCTTTACCTTAAAGAGGACAGAATCAACAGATACCCATACACCTACTTAATTTGTGCTCATTCAGGTAGGATTCTCACATAAGGCTCATCCTGTTAGAGTATATATACACCTTAATAGTTTTTTTGGCACACTCACAAAGTTGTCAACTATCCCCACTAATTCCAGAACACTCTCTCTACCCCCAAAAGAATTCCCCTCTCATTAGCATCCCTCTTCTCTCACCCCACACCCCTAGCAATCACTAACCGGTCTCCATGGATTTTTTTTCCTATCTGGAGAATTTCACATCAGTAGAATCTTACAGTATGTGGCCCTTCATGGTTGGCTGGTTTTGTTGTTGTTGTTTGTTTGTTTGTTTTTGTTTTGTTTTGTTTTGTTTTGTTTTGTAGCCTAGGTTAGTCCTTCACTCTTTCATAGCTAAATAATATTCCACTGCATAAATAAACTCTATTTTGCTTATCCATTGGTCAGATGATAGGCACTTGGTTGCTTCTATGTCTGGATTTTCATGAATAACATGGCTATGAACACGTGTACCCAAGTTGCTATGTGAACATATGCTTGCATTTTTCTAGAGTATATGACAAGGTGTGGAGCTCTACTTAATATCCGAGAAGGCCCTGCCAAACAGTTTCCCAGAGCGTCTATGCCACTTTACATTTCTTGCATTTCCGTCAACAGCAAAGGAAAATTCAATGGCTCTACATTTTCGCCAGCATTTGGTATTGTCTGTCCTTTTTTTTATTTTAGCTATCTGAATGACACAGAGTGCAAATTAGTTTCATAGTTAATTGCATGGTGATTGATTTAAACACCTGAGGTGCCAGAGGTGAGCTTGCATGTAACAGTCGGGGGTTCAAAGCAAATTGTGGCCCAGGGCAGCCTCTGCAGAGCATCAGCTGTGCCCAGCAGTCACCAGGAGCAGCAGCACTCGGCAGAGACGGCCTCTTCCTCCTCAACTCTGAGTGACTTCCCTGTCTACCTGTTTCTACAGTTCTTCCTCTCAGGGATCTGGGTTTCATGAAGGAAGGTGGTTAGCGGGCGTGACACCAGGAGTGTCATAACTAGCTGTTGTGATGGGTAATCCTGGTAGTCAGTGTTACAGGATCCACCATCACCTAGGAAGAGAACTCCAAGGCACGGCCGTGAGGGTGGATTAACTGTCGGAAAGGCTCACCTTCCCGTGACCAGGTGTCTCACCTTCCTTGTCCTGGTGGATTATGTCCCCACACTGAGCTGAAATGAACTTCCCTTCCCTTAGGCTGCCTTGTCAGGTGTTTTGACAGGGCAATAAGGGGACACAAAGACTGTACCCACACTTACTGTCCCGTGCATAACACTCAGAGAAAATCCTGTGCCACATAGTGTCACCGTAGAAGCCGACTTGGAATGCGATGAGAAACCAAGTCTTGCGAGGCTAAGGTCACGTGACTCACATACAGAAAACAAAAGCCAGCCGCAATTCCAATCCAGCAGTTACTGCAGACAGTACCCGAGCAGCAGCTTCCTTTCCATCCCCCACCGCTGACCGTTTCTGATGGACACCATCCTTGTAAAGAAAGGTGTCCAGGAGCCTTCCCCACTATTGCTTCTGGACCCTAGCTCTAAAAATACAAGCTCGACACCTTGATGGGGAGACTCCGAACTCGCTGCACTGTGTTCTGCCTTCTTCGAAGACAGGGAGAGCCGGGGGCTGGTCTGCTCTCCTAAGGACTCCAAACACGGCTCCTGAAAATGTGACAGGTCAACTTCCAGACAGATCTGCCCAGTGTAGCTCACCAACCAATGCCGTAAGGAAAATCCAGAGAAGCCCAGCCGGCTGCAACAGCAGGGTAAGAGGTCTGGACTTTCAGCCACAGCTCTAAGCAGATTTGAGCTCATATTTTTCCTTTTTAAATCTATTAATAATACTCTCTTTCTGTAGCTGTGTAATAGTCCAAGTTTCACAATCATTGATTATTTAATCAATCCCTTAGAGATGACATTTGGGTCATTTCTGTACTAGCTGTATAACTATCCCTGTAATAATTCATATGTTCAACATATCGTGTACATGTGGATGTATCTGTAGGACACAGACCTAGAAGTGGGGCCGCTGGGGCAAAGGCTCTGTGCTGCTAAACCGATCTCCTTAAAGTGTGTGCTGCTGGATACACCTGCCAGCCATGCATGAGCACCTGCTGTCCCATCCTTACAATGCAGTGTTATATTTTTTCTCTGCCAATCCACTTGGGAAGCCATAAATACCTATGCATCATTTGTGCTATGTGAGGTTCGTTATTTTTACATTTTTATTACGTTTATTATGTGTGTGAGTGTGTGAGTATATGCCTGCTCATGCCAGTGAGTGCTATGCGCAGAGGTGAAAGGCCAACTTCTTCCCACCGTGTGGGATGCAGGGATAGAATTTAGGTCGTCAGGCTTGACAGCAAATGCCCTTACCTACTGAATCATTTTGAGGCCCAATTTTACTGTATTTTAAAGAACTGATTGTACTTCCTTTCTAGGGACTGCAGACATCTGCTGGCTTTCTAGTTCATTTTTTTTTTTTTTTGGTCTTTTATTTTTGGTTCATTGAAACTATGTGGGAATCAGCCCTTTGAGTAACAGCATTTCAAATCGTTTTCACCCGCTGTTTGGCCACCTGCTGGGATTGTTTCGGATAATAATTCTCATTTCTTGTGCAGTACTACTGGGCCGCCTTTCTCATCCCTTCTAAGTCTTATCACGGTCGGCCTGTCCTCCAGGGCACCTTTCCACTCCTTATTCCAGCGAATTTTAGATTTTTCCAGTCGGGCAGAGATGTTAAGGAGAGAAAAATAAAAAGGATTGACACTGTATAGTTTTCCAATTTCGCTACATTTTTCCTGAAGGGATAGATAGTAAGGAAAAGAAACTGGTGATTTTTGAAAGTTGACCGTTCCCCACACAGTGAACAGTCTGCACCGTTCTGCTTTTGACTGACAGAAGAATCCCAGACCCTCAGATCTTACCGACAGTGACGATCCTCAGCAGAGAGAGTGTCCACTTCTGATTAACGAGTTTCCAGAATGGAGGAATCATTAAGAGTATCGGGGAGAGAAAGGCCACGCCAAACAGTTCCAGCCCCGTGAGCTCCAGCGTTTGCAGGGGGAAGTAATAGATCATGGGTCCCAGTCCGTGGTAGAGAGACCAAGAGACATAGCCTAGGAAAGACATTTAAGAGAGAATGTGACTTGGCATCGTTCCTACTGGCGACGTGCCAATCTGCTCTGGATTTCCTATCTCTGGCTTCAGCTGGGTGTTGGTAGCAGACTCCTTCCCCTACCCAGCAGGCAGGGTGGAGAATGCCTGTTGTGAGTCTGCCATCGTCTCTTGTTTGCTCCCATAAACACGTAGTCATGCAACCATGTCTGCACCTGCAGATGATCCCAAGTAAGATGTCAAAGGCTGGACCATCTGAGCTGAAACTGGCTTCCTGTCACGACTCTGATAAGATTCTCTCACCTAATTCGGCCCGTACATATGAAAGGAGAAATAGCATGAAGCTAAAGAAGTAGCATTCCCTCCACCTACCCCAACCTACACCCCTAAAGCCCCATCTTTAGGCAACAGACCTTTTCTCGTGAGTACACCATCCTAAACCAGCCTTTATTGGGCAGGGCTGGAGAGTGGAACAGATCTGAAGTCAGAGGCAACCTCTGGGAGCATAGGCTGTGTGATTATCTTAGGCAATAATGATAATTAAGGCTGTGGCACTTGCCGTGTACCAAGTTGTTTGTTTGGTTGGTTTTTTGGGACAGGGTTTCTCTGTGTAACAGCCCTAGCTGTCTTGGAACTCGCTTTGTAGACCAGGCTGGTCTCAAACTCACAGATCTCCTGACTCTGCCTCCAGAGTGCTGGAATTAAAGGCGTGCGTGGGCTTGAGCTGGGATTTAACCAGTTGTCTTGTTCCTCATACAACCCATGTCCTGTGGATGGATGTATACACCTTATACTCTCTCTTACTAAAGCCTAAACCATTGCGGCAAAGTTTACTGATTGTCTGGCGTGCCCGAGTAGTAAATGTCACTGGGAGCTAAATTCCCAGCAGCCTGCCTCTGAGGATGCTGTTAGCCAGTGCACATAACTTTCTCCCGCACTTAACTTTCTCCCGTCCCTTCTCAGCCTCATGTCGTTAATCTGCAGAAATCACACCACCTCACAGCTCTCAGAGTTAAGATCAAGCCTCCCAGAGGAACTCAGAGTGAGTCACTTCACACCTCCCAATTTACAAGGCACAGAGGGAGGCAGAAAAATGAGTTTCATTCTCTCCGGAGAACAAGTTGTTCCCAGAAATTCTCGCTTTCAGGAGAGCGCCCTCCACAGGACAGAAGCTGGCTTGCTTCAAAATGAACTGCAAGACCTAGCTATTTCCCAAAGTTTTCCCGAGAACTCATGAGTTTAAATATACATCTCCCTCGGAGTCAGAACACTAAATCCTCAGTACTTCGTGCAAAACTGCTAAATGAGCCCAGGAGATTAGACACAGACGCTTTTTTTTTTCTTTTACAAACACGTTAGTATACTCGCAGCTACCAAGACCACTTGAGCAGGGGGCAAGGCCAAAGACAGCAGTTACCCCCGGGATGCTCACCTACAGCCCCTGGGGAAGACAGGTGCCCTTTCCTTGGGAAAGCTAAGTCCAGTACTAAACTGTATTGAAGTAAACTTAATAAAGGTCACGGTCCGGGGCTGCACGAGATCAACGCAGAGAACGCTCCATGCAACGCCAGGGGGGCGTGGGAGCTGCTGAACCCCGGCCTGAGAACCTCCATCTGAATCTGCTCTCCCTCCCTCCCTTCCGTCCAGGGCTCGATAAGCATCCATTCCCGGCGCCGGACCTCTTCTGTGCTCTGCCGCCCCGGCGGGGAACAAGCCCAGTCAGCGTGAGCCAGGACTTACCCAGAAAGGTCTCCAGGGCGATTGCTCTCCACAGGCCTGGCATCGCTGCGGTCACCTGGCAAGCTTCGAGGACCGTCCCTCGGCGCTCCCTGCGGGATCTGCCCGACCTGCCTGCTCTGTGTCCCCGGGTGGCTCCCGGGTCTGAGACGGCCGCAGGAGCCCAGGCAGGGTGCGCCGCCTCCTCCCTGGCACACCTGGGCGCCGCCCCACCCGACGCCACCTGAGTTTCCAGCGCTGCTGGGGACGCGCCACCCCCGTGCAACCTGCGCGCTCCAAACCCGCCATGCATCCCAAACCATATCTGCCGGTCCCCATCCCACCCCCATCCCACGAGAGAATGTCTGGAAGCTGGAGCAGTTGCCGGGGCCCGGAGGAAGGGAACAACCCAGATCCAGATCGGTGATGCCATCGTTTTGTATGAGCCCACCTGGGGCTGGGGACGCAGAGCAGTTGGTAGAGGAGTTGCCTCGCATGCACCAAACCTTGGGCTATTCTCTGCGCTTTATAGACAGGGTGTGGTGGTTTAGACCTGAAATCCCAGCATTTAGGAGATGGAGTCCAGAGAATCATGGGTTCAAGGTCATCCTCCGCTTTGTTGGTAGGCAAGTTAGATTCCCAGATGCTGCAGCTTGAGTCTGAGAAGAGAGTTGGAAACCCACTCCTTTAGACCAAGGTGGCTCCATGCCAGCCACCTGACCCCATTATCGTTAGATTCCCATTTTTTTTTTGCTTTGGTAGTAAACACAACTTAAGACCTGTTAGTTGCATTCTGGAAAAAAAACCGGAAGTGGGAGAAGTTCCAAATAATGGAGCAGGTGAACTATGATGGGGTGCCTAAAGTTTAGAAGAGAAATAGCTCCAAATGGTCATTGTTACAAGTCCACAGCAGCCTTGGACTAGGGGCTACTAATCGCTTATGAACACACAGAGATAGCTGGATACATTAACGAAATAAATAGCACCTCCAGAAACCTCTCATCTGGCACCATGATTTTTCATAACCTTGACAAGACAGTTACACGGGACAAAGAAAAGTTTTTCCAGCAAATGACCCCAGGACAGTTAACTACCACGTGGATAAAGCTGAACCCCTACTTCACACCATATACAAAAGCCAACTTATACGGGCTCAAAGACTGTATGTAGTTGTTTGGATAAGAATGCCCCGCCCCCTCCCCCCCAGCCCCCAGGCACGGGCATTTGAATACTTGGTCACCAGTTGGTGGCGCTGTTTGGGAGATGGTACAGTCTTACTGAAGGAAATACGTCACCGGGGGTGGGCTCTGAGCGCTCATAGCCTCTCCCCAGTTCCAGACTGCTCTCTCTGTTTGAAGTTTTCTGTTGAAGACATGATCTCTGGGTTTTCTGTTCTGGCTTCCCTGCCATGCCTCCTCCTTCATGATGGACTCTCACTCTGGAAACTATAAGCCCAAATACTAAACACTTCCTTGTAAGTTTCCCTTTCCATGGTCACAGCAACAAAAACACACCTCATACGAAGATCAAAAAGTAGATCAAACCGTGAATCCTTTTAGAGAAACAAAAAGAAAGCAAATTCTCCTAGTTTTTCACTTTCAGGCAACAGATTCTCAGTTCAGCGTCAGAGGTACAAGAGACAAGAGAGAAATGATACATGAATCGGATGTCCTCTGTGGTTAAAAGCTTTTAGCCAGGTACAGCAGTGCGCACCTGTGATGAAGAGGTAGCTAGGGAGGCTGAAGGGGAGATCATTAGCCCAGGAGGTCCAGGCTGACCTTTGCAAACCTTTATCTCAAAAATAAATAAAAATAACCAACAAAAAATAGAAATATTTTTGCTTCAAAGGATTGAAAAGAGGGCTGGTAAGAGCTCTGTGGACAAAGGTTCTTGCCAGTCAGCTTGACCACCCTGAGGCCATCTTTGGGACCCACATTATAGAAGGAGAAAACTGACTCTTACAAGTTGTTCTCTGACCTCCACACTCATGCTGTGGCATAAGTCCTCTCTCTCTCTCTCTCTCTCTCTCTCTCTCTCTCTCTCTCTCTCTCTCTCTCTCTCACATACACACACACACATGCACACGTAGCAGATATAATAAGATATCTTTGAAGAAAGTAAAAAGAGAACTGAGTGTAGCTTAATGATAAAGCTTGTCCTTGGCATACCCCAGGTCCTGAGTTCAAACCCCAGCAAGTACACACACAGACACACCTGGGGGGGGGTGGATAACCAAGAAGGGAGGAAATGTCTCTAAGCTCTGCATGTTCCAGTTGTCTAGTTCCGTCTCTTCTTGCAAAGATGTTTCCCTGCATCCGCCTTCTGTCTCACTGAAAGCTGTCTGAGGGTTGTCTTACTCCGGATATTTTGTATAGATAGACTCATACCGTGAGCATGTGGCTTCCACCTCTAGCCAGAAGTCCTTGGGCAGTGTAGTGAAAACATGATGCCATTTTAGAAAAGCTGTTGATTTTGACGGTTTTGTCAGCTAGGAAACAAACAGGGGGTTGGATAATCTCTTTCCGTCCTTCCATGCTGACTTCTTACAATCCTGCATAAAGACGGCGTTCCTTAGAAAACAGGCGATGGACTAGGTCAAGTTTTCCTCAAGGGTGTAATTTTGGCAGTCTGTAAATGTGTTGACTCCCAGGACAGCGATTCTGAATGAGCCATGCCATTCATGGGAAATGGCCAGCACATGGCAAGCAAAGGCTGAGCTCTCTCCCCTGCAACTCTGCAAACACCCACCGCCAGGGTGCTCCCAGGGGTGAGCTCAAAGTCCTCTTCAGTAATGGCTGGATTCATAGCTAGGCAGGGGTGGGGGTGTTAGTAAGCCATAAAAAGAAATGAGACACTGGTACATGCTCCAACAAGGATGAGTCTGGAAAGTATCACACTACCTAAGGGTAGGAAGCCACACACCATAGGACACATGTGCTTGCCTGGGCTCACTTATACAAACTACCTAGAGCAGGGAACCCCAGAAGGGCAGAAAGCATCGTGGTGGTAACTGGAATCTATGAAAGGGGAAGACTGGGAAGTAACTGCTTAACAGAGAAGGCTTTTCTTTTAGGGGGTGATGAAATGTTCTGGAGTTAGACTGTGGTGGTGGATACAGAACAAATGCACAAAGCCATTTGACTTCACCTCTGAGAAGATAAATTTAACAGTATACTGATTTTGCCTCAACTGAAAATGATCAGACACCTGGTATCCTGCCTGTATTTTAAAAGTATTAACAGGCTGTGGTGGCACATGTAAGCCTGGCACTTGGGAGGTAGAGGCAGGAAGGTAAGGGGTTCGAAGCCGTCCTCAGCTACATAGTGAGTTCGAAGCCAAGCTGAGAGACACGAGCCCTTAAGAACTCGAGAGTTAAAAAACAACAACAAATGTTTAAGCTGAACAAAGGAAATGAAAGAATTTCTCCCAAAAAAAGGATACACAGGAGTCCAGTGAGCACAAATGTGGAAGACAGTTACATGGGGGAAATCCACTTCACACTCACTGTGGGATTCTGATTCAAAAAACTAAAAAGATGGTACCGTATATGGAGGCCATGGAGCCCTTATGCTTTGCTGGAGGGAATGGAAAATGGTGCTGAGGAAAACATTCTATTGGTTCCTCAATTCAATACATAGGTACTCTATGACCCAGCCACTTCACTCCAAGGTATAAGTACGGGAGAGAAGTGCCAGTGTACAAAACCCATGCACAGATGTCCACAGAAGCGTTGCTTATGACAGCAATCCAAATGCACAACCACTGATTATAGTAGTCCGTCCATACAATAGAACACTACTTAACAATGGAAAGGTATTGCTCTATACAATGGCATGCTTGAATCTTGAGACCGTGTTAAGAGAAAGAACCCAGTCATTAAAAATGTGCAATCCCATCTATGAGAAATATTCTGAATAGGCAAATTGAGGGTGACTAAGATTAGCTTGGAAGTCGCTCAGGGCTATTGAGATAGGTGGAGAAGGAAATGGGTTAGTGGTTCCAGTTTCTCATACCGTAGCTGGAAAATGTTCTAAAATTAGCTTGTGACGGGTTGCTGACGGCACTTCCCTATGCATGTTAAACTTAGTGTGTGAACCCCGTGGGGTGAGAATCACATCTCCAAAAGGAGCTTTGAGGTGTTTTGGGATGGGGTTGCAGTCTTTGGATGCCAGGCATCCGCAGCACATGAAGAACTTCATCGATCAAAGGCATCAGACCCTGCACTGGCCCGCCTTGGTGGCTCCCTGTTTCCTCTCTGTGTTCATTATGTTTCTCACTGCTCTGACAAATACCAGGCAAAAGCAATTGAAGGAAGGAAGGAAGGGTTTACTGGGGCTCGTGATTTGAAGTTGAGGGTGCAATCCATGATGATGGGGAAGGCGTGGCTACAGCGCCTACCCATGATGGCGGGGAAGGCGTGGCTTCAGCGCCTACTCATGACGGTGGGGAAGGCATGGTGACAGTGCTTACCCATGATGGCGGGGGAAGGCATGGTGACAGCGCTGTACGTGTACTTACGTGGCACCCACAGTCAGGAAGCAGAGAGAAGCAACGGACGGTTCTCGGCTTCCTTTCTCCTTGTTATTCACTTCAAGACTCAAGCCCAAGGGATGGCACCACCCACAGGGCAGGTCTCCCCTAGACAGCTAAGCCTCGGAAACACCCTCAGAGACACACCTTGAGGTGTGCTTCCTGGGTAGCTCTGCTTATCCAGCTGGGTTGACAATGAAAATCAGTTTTCACGTGAAACAAAACAAAACAAAACAACAAAAAAAACCCTCACACAGAGATCTAACTGAGCGCTGGTCTGTCTGTCTGCGCTAACCCCACACACAGAGATCTAACTGAGCGCTGGTCTGTCTGTCTGTCTGCCCTTTGCTAGAGCATCAAGTTTGTTTCTTTTCTTATTCTCTGTTGCTATCACTATGATTGGTCTTCTGTTTTATTTCATTCTCTTTAACACTTCGATCGCAGCTCTCCACAAGCATGTCTGGAAAAGGCGGTCTGTCTGTCTGTGAGCCCGGAAAGGGAATGAGAAGTCTTGGCGAGCTGCTGTCAATCTCTGTACAAAAGTCGACTCTATCCAAGAGTTATTTTTGAGGCTTAAATGGATCACAGGCTAAGGCCTGCAGTGCAGCACCTGTGGTGTTCACAGAACTCAGGATACGGGAGAAGGGTCATTTGTTAAGCCGCCATGATGTCTGGCCTAGTGCAGGGGAGGCCTTCGGGACAAGTCTGGCAAGCTTTTCAATAGCATCCTTATCCTGCGCTATTTTAATCACCTTCTTGAGGCTTTCTGTCATGGGCATTCTTCCAACTGCAGATTCAACAGCAGCAGACGGAGAGGTGTTTCATCATCAGCCCCCACCCATCTCCAGTGAAAGAACTGTGCCCCACTCTTTCTGATTTCCCAGTCTGTCCCTTCATGGCACATGGTGGGAAAGTTCCCAGTGGCTCCTGAGGCTTTCCCATGTCCCTTTAATGTGTGGTTGAGTGACCGGGTCCACAGCAGGTTAATTATGAAGCTGCTTCTCATTTCCTTGCTGGGGATCATACGTTAAATAGTAGGGCTCGTATGGACTTTTAATTACCTGGCTCTCCACCTTGTCTTATTGCTATTTAACCGCAGAGATTATACAGTGCTTACACCCAACACACAGGATATGAGTTACTCTGATGCTGATAGCAGCCATGTTCAGCCCAGCCTGCACAGTGTGCACACGGCGATGTCAGCTTGCCACGGCTGCTGCGCCCTTGATTTTCGGATCTATAACTGCTTTGGCTTACATTCAATGCCAGCTCACTTTGCGGTGCAATCTCCTTTTCACCCTGAAGCTGTCATTTGCATTCTGACATTACCTGGGAACGCACAAAGTCCCTCCCAGCCATGCCGGCTGCTTCCGCGTCCCCCAGCTTGTAGAGCATGACCACATGACATTCAGTCCGAACACACTGAGACTATTTTTCTTCTTATCAGAAAACAGGATCTCTGGTGTGAGCGAACACTGCGTGCTGTGCCATGATAAAGGTTTGGTCTCCTGGTGAGAATCAGCAATGTTCCTCTTTAAAGAGGTGTGTGAGAAGAGCCGCCCACTCCCCAACCAACCACCACCACCACCATCATGGCAGTCCAGCCTCATCCTGTTTGTAAAAGCACCCACACAGGAGAAGATCACTTCCTGGTTTGCAATGACTTACATCCAGGTCTCCCTGGTAGCCCAAGCACCTCAGGTCCGATGCAGCAATAGTCATCACCGTGACACTGGGGCCCCGTGAGAAAGCAGCCTCCTCCCGAGTAGACCCTGAGACCATGAAGGCACCACATGGTTTTCGCTCCCAGTCAGCAAACCCAGGAGCTGGGGGGGGGGGGGCAGTACACAGTATACAGCCAGCACACAGCATTGATCTAGAACGCATTAAGCCCTGGGTTCTGTCTCCACCACTGGTGAGGATAGGGGTGGGAGAGGCAGAAGGAGAAAGAGAGGAAAAAGAGAAGAGAAGCAAGCAAGCAAACCCCGCGCTCTAGCCTTCCCGGGTGGGGTAGTCCTGTGGCTTCAGATGTGTCCTCTAAGAGGTAAAGCCCAGTGAGAGGTCTTGTAGTCATGGAGAGACCTTTAAAGTAGGTGTTGAGACCCCTTTGGCTCTCTTTCTCTTTGGCCACCTTGCATTCCGGGTGGCTCCCCACAGGCCTGAAGGCAATGGAGTCTGAAACAGTGAGCTCACACAGACCTTTTCTCTCTGTAAGTGGATTGTCTCCAGGATTTTGTTCCAACAACGGAAGAAAGCTGACTAACTCGGGCAGTGTCCACCCAAAGAGCCAGAGCACGTTTTGAAAAAAGGAAGGAATGGACTGCAGCTCTTTCTTACAAGCGCTGGAAGAAGTTCCTTTTGTTCCAGTTCCTGGCTGACTGGCAGCCATTTAATCTTTACCTTTGATTGCTCGCCTTGTTTTGGCTTGAGGATGTTTTAAACGTTGTGTGCTTTCGTTGTTTGTCCAGTATATTGAGAGAGTTTTCTCATGGCGATCGATGATCCTTTTTCATATGAGTTTTAATGTGTGTAGTAAGTCCGTGGCACAGTAACATATAATTTACTCAATTACCCCCCCACACACACACACACACACTCTTTGAAGTCTATTTACACGCTTTTATTTATGGTGACACAGGAAACAAATGTCCTAACTAGTAAACACTAACACTCCTTTGTCGCCGTGCAGATCACACACATCAAACTTCACGTCTCCCACCTCCACCAGCAAATGAGATTAGCCTTCCTCAACATGCTGTGGAAGAAGAGGAAGTGGCGGGCTGAGGGGGGCGGCGGGGGGGGGGGGGGGTGAGGGCGGGCACCGCTGAGGAAGCTCAGAGGCACAGAATGAATGAAATCAATGAGCGTGCAAAAGTTCTGGTACTCAGAGGTGATTTGGAGAGAACGGTAGAAGAGCGTGTCAACATCCTGTTGATTTTGTTAAGACAAGGAAAGAAAGAGGCATTGTTGATTCACCTGATAAAAAGAAATCATTGCTGAGGCAGAAAGGCTGGATGTAGAAGCCGCAGGTTTGGACTGACGTTCTCTTTAATGAGAACTTCTCAAAGAAGATGGCTCCTGCCTCGGTTTCAATTGAAGACGTAATGCTATCACCAGTTGTGATTAAAAGCCATTTGCTTTAGTCCTTGACTGTGGAGAGTGGGGTGTGCTTTCTACAGCTCCTTCAGTGTAGACAGGTCAGTGTCTTTCCTGGGATGGGAAGACAGTGGGAGCTTCCCATGGCAGACAAGGTTACCTAGCAACCAAACATCATGCTCGTCCTCTGCTGTCCATCAAACATAGTTGTTACCAGAAAGGAGCTGCAGACTGGGGACCACCCTGCTTAGATGTCCAGGTGAATATTGACTGTCTGCCTGATATATCTAGAATCACCCCAGAGACACACCTCGGGACATGTTGTGAGGAAGTTTTCTATGGGTTGAGGCGGGGTGACGTGCCCTAACTGTGGGCAGCACCATCTCATGGGAGGGGAACCCAGACTGAACAAGAAGAAACTCGACAACTTTCGTCTCTCCTCCGTGACTGCAGATGTAATGCTGCCTAGTGTTCCTGTAGCCACGCCTCCCCGCCATGATGAGCTACACCCTTAAATTGTGAGCCCAAATCAACCCACCCACCCTTCCTGCCTTCCTTCCTTCCTTCTTTCTGTCCTTCCTTCTCTCCTTCCTTCCTTCTTTCTTTCCTTCCTTCCTTCCTGCCTTCCTTCCTACCTGCCTTCTTTCCTTCCTTTCTTCCTTCCTTCCTGCCTGCCTTCCTTCCTGCCTGCCTGCATTCTTGCCTTCCTTCCTTCCTTCCTTCCTTCCTTCTTTCCTTCCTTCCTTCCTTCTTTCCTGCCTTTTCCCTCTCTTTCTCCCTCCATCCTTCCCTCCCTTCTCCCCTTCCTTCCTTCCTTCCTTCCTTCCTTCCTTCTTTCCTTCCTTCCTTCTTTCCTTCAATTGCTTTTGTTAGATATCTTCTCACAGCACCAAGAAGTAACTGCCTCCTCACCTGGCCTCTCCCTGGGGTCTTATGTGACTACGTCTCACAGTGGGGAGGGACCAGAGTGTACCCGCTACAGAGGTAACAGTGTACGGAGGAGGTTACAAAGCTTTGCTTTTCTCCTCCTCGTTCCTCTTCTGGATAAGAGAAGGTCCTAGGGAGTGGCTGAGCCCCAAGGGAAAGGGTGCACAGATCCTTGAGCCAGCACAGGCAGAAAGCAAGCCTCCTGCAGGCTCTGATCATGGGTGTATGGACAGCAGGGCACGTGAAGCCACTGGAAAGATGGTGCTCACTCACTCATTCCACACCAGCACAGCCTTCCTTGACACAACCCTGGCTGGTTCTCCTTTGAGGTCAAAGACATAAAGGTTAAAAGATGGTGCTAAGGAGACGGCACGATCAGTAAAGGGCTCCCCATGCAAGCATGCGAACCTGAGTTTGGATCCCTAGTGCCCTCATAAAAGCTGAGAGTTGCCGCATGTGTCTGTAATTCCAGTACCGAGAAGAGGGTACAGAGACGGGGGATCCCAGAGGTCCAATGGCTACCCATTCCAGCCACATCAGTGAACTCAAGGACTCAGTGAAGGACTGCCTCAAAAACTAATGTGGAGTAGCCAGGCAGTGGTGGCGCATGTCTTTAATCCTAACACTCAGAGGCAGAGGCAGGTGGATCTCTGTGAGTTTGGGGTCAGTGTGGTCTACAGAGTGAGTTCCAGGACAACCAGGACTACACAGAGAAACCGGGTCTTGAAAAACAAACAAAACAAAAACTAATGTGGAAAACAACTGAGGATTACACCCCCAACACTGACCTCTGACTCTGCATGCACACTCACACGCTTCGTGAGCACACACACACACACACACACACACACATTATTGAGTCTTTGATCTTACGTCCCTTTAGGCAAAAGAAAGATCAGGGTTGGTGTGATGGCTCAGTGGATAAGGATGCTGGCCAACAAGCCTGACAGACTGAGTTCCATCCCCAGAACCCACGGGACGAAGGAGAGCACAAACTCCTGCAAGCTGTCCCCTGACCGCCACATCACATAAGTAAATAAATGTAAGTTTAAGCGCGTCTTTAAAGAAAGAGAACCAGCCACAGCATGCGTCAGAGACTCCCTCCTCTGGAAAGTGAGGCTGCCCCAGGTGTTTCCTCCTTGAAAGCCGACCAGGGAGATCCCTCCACGTGGGATCCAGTCTCCCCACCCCCACGGTCCTCAGATTTCCACCTGAGAGGACATGAGGGACCACCACTCTCTGGAAACAGGGGAATGTGGTGCAACTGTTGAGAACGTAGTCTTCAAGGTAAAGCAAACTGCGTTTGGAACCTGGCTTGACCAGTGATTGGCTTAGGGGTACATTTGCAAGAACAGCTAAGAACAAAGCTGTGTAACCAACCAGAGAAGAAATGTTCTCTGCATGGGGTGCCAGAGGCCATGCTCACCCTGCTGCCATGCCTCAGTTGGGGACATATTTCTGCTGCCAGCACCAGAGTCATTGTCCCCACACCCTGCCCCCTGTAGTCTCTCCCCCTCCCCCTCCCCCCTCCCCCCTCCCCCCTCCCCATCTCTCTGTTTTTTGAGACAGAGTCTCAGTATGGACTAACTGGCCTAGAACTTTTCATGTAGCCCTGACTACCCTTGAACTTGCAATCCACCTGCCTCGGCTTCCCAAACACTAGGATTATGGGCATATGCCAGCACACCGCATCTAGCTTCAGCTACCATTTCTACCATCTCCTCCAGAGAGAGTGGGTCAATGAAGGTCCCTAGGAAACAGGCCAAGACAGAATTAGAAGTGGTAGAGATTTTTAAGGAAAATATCCATGAGAGGTGTGGACCAGAAGTAAGGACAGGAGGATGTGTGTGTGTGTGTGTGTGTGTGTGTGTGTGTGTGTGTGTGTGTGTACATTGCGGGGCGGTGCCCAGCCATAACACTGAACAGCTTAACAGACTAAATGAAGGAAAGGCAGGCAGGGTAGGAAGAGCCTCTGACCTTTGTGACCTCTGAGTTCTCTCCAAAGCCGAGCAGGAGAGTGGCCTTGCTCTAGGAGGATCCCTCTTTGCCTTTTCACTGAGTGGCACTTTCTGGGCACCAGGGAGACCATGGTGAGTGTGAAGTGGGAGCCAGAGGCTGTAGGTGAATCTGAGTCCTTGTACATGTCTTGAAGGTACATAAGGGCACGCTGTGATCTTGGCCCCACCAGATGGTGGACGCTTAGAGCCCCCTAGTGTATGGCTATATAAGGCTACCTAGAGAGCTCCCTAGTGCATGACTGAGTGAGGCATACAGAGAGCATGCCTATTTACTACATACTTAACAAAACTTCAGGACATGGGATATTTCAAAATAAATTTCTCTTGAATCATTATCGAAAGTATCTTTAGTTTCTGTGTTTCTCAGTGTCTTAGGGTTTTATTACTGTGAAGAGATACCATGACCGTGGCAACTCATAAAGGAAAACATTTAATTGGGGCTGGCTTACAGGTTCAGAGGTTTAGTCCATTATCATCATGGTGGGAAGCATGGTGGCAGGCAGACATGGTGCTGGAGAGGTAGCTGAGAGTTCTACATCTGGATCCACAGGCAGCAGGAAGAGAGGGACACTGGGCCAGGCTTGAGCATTTGAAATCTCAAAGCCCATCCTCAGTGACACACCTCTTCCAACAAGGCCACACCTACTCCAGCAAGACCACACCTCCTGCCACTCACTCCCTATGGACCTATGGGGGCCATTTTTATTCAAACCACCACACGCAGTTTTCAGTATAAATTATTCCTGATACAAATCACAGACCCACAGAAACCTTTAAAAATCTAGCCAAACAACTCTCAAATACTCTTTGGCACTAAATTGGGGGATTTAACTAAAAGAATATTATAGTGGACGCCACATTTACAGTCAACTCTATATCAGGGAACACCTGACATCTCACACAATGGAGACCCTGAGACATAGAAACATAAGGACATTACTAGAGCCGTTAAGACAGAGGTGAAGAGGATGAAGCCTCCCACAGCTTCAGAGGGGTAGTAGTAGACACTTGTGCTCCAGATGACTTGTTCCTCAGACCTGGTGTGATGTAGTTCCAGAGGGTCGCTCTCTCTGTTCCCAGCAGTGACACAGAGATGAAGGAACTGCTGTTGGGATCTTGCTATCTGATTCATGAACTAAAACAGAAACATCTGTGAGCTTTTCCTCGTGTGAGCATTGGTCAGGTGTCCAGTCTTGCTACAGTCACTGCACACACACACACACACACACACACACACACACACAGTCAGCAAGCACACAGTATCTACAAATTCACCGTAGCCTGCTCAATGGAGAGAGGGAGTTTCATCTTCATCCCTATTGTTCATAGGAGTGGCCATCCCAGAAAGTAGCCTCCACCACCGCCCTGCAAAATGGGAATAAGGTGTCCATGTGTTCTCAACAATTCAAATAGGTCACAGTGTTCAGAAAAGTTAATGGAACTCTCTGAATCGGGTTGTCCATCAACATTTACTCCCTCTTTCTATTTTTACCACAGTTCTAAGTAAAAAAAAAAAAATTCAAATGCTGGCCTGTGATCTTTCTAATGATGAGTTATATGCTTTATTTTAATCATCAAGATCCTACAGAAAACAGTGCTGTATATACAGCCTGTACTATCATGAAACTTGTTATGCTTACTGAAAACCAACTAAAATAATTAAAACTTTATGATGCTCATCGTCAGTCATAGCATTCAAGATGCTGAGGCAGAAAGATCATGAGCTCAAAGCCAGCCTGGGCTACATAGTGAGTTCCAGGCTTACCTGGGCTGCTTAGTAAGACCTTTTCTCAAAAATAAAAATAAATAAATAAAAATTAAAAAATAACTTTTTTTTCCTTGCTACAGTTGCAAAGGACCTAAGTTCAGACCCAGCACCCATATCAAAAGGCTCACAACCACCTGTAACTCCAGGTTCAGGTGATCTGACGCCCTCTTCTGGACTCTGAAGGGACCTGCACTCACGTATGCACATACCCATGCACAGACGACACACAGACATGAACATAACAAACTTTAAAATAAGCTTGTGGCTCCACTGAAGAACTGTTTAAATCTTACAGAAAAGGAAATCACTATGGCAAACCTTACTTCCAGGACCTGCCAGGACAGGTCCCTGCTGGTAGTATCTGCAGTCAATGCCACACAATGAGACAACGAAGCATCTGTCTTTAGCCTGCCCTTTCTTGTCTGCATCCCGGCTCTCCAGAGACAGCCATCTCCTGGGTTATTGCTTCAATGTGTGATTCCAAATTAACCTTTCTTGTTTTGAAAATATTAATTTTTTAAAATCATATGAGGTTTTAAACCTGCAATCTTATGCTAGTTACCCTCATACACAACTGCACACACATACATATTATATGCTTTCCCATTGGGTATAGTTGTTCAGTTATTTCACAAAAATGTTTTATGACATTTTGAAATTAAAATCAAGGATATGTTATTGCATTAAACATGTGTCCCTGTGATGTGGAGATGATTAACAGTTCCCACATTTGGGTCTTGACTCACTTATACCAACAGTATCTGAAAAGGAATGTAGTCAAACATGTTGGCTAGCTTGCTTTAACTTTTATGAGTCTGCAAATGTCATCATCTCCCCATGTGGCTTTAAGCACAATCCATTCAGACTGATAAATTATTGGACTAGGGACGCCCTTATTACAATTATTCACTGCCAGGTTTGGCTAAATGTAAAAGAATGACCTCCCATAATTCCAGCTCCCAGGGATCTGGCACCCTCTTCTGGACTCTGTGCGTGACTGCACTCTCCCATGCAAGTAACCACACAGAGATACACACACTGGCATTTAAAATAGAAACTAAAAAGTATATCATGATTCTACCAAGTGCTGAGTGCAAAATGCATGTGAAGTTTTAGGGTGAGGCATTTGAGCTCACGGTAAACTTCTCTGACACAAATCTTTCAGATGTTGGGCAAACAAACCTTGTTCCTTCTTTTTTGCCAGCAACGGGACCTCCACAGTTAAGAAAGCACTTGAAGGGATCCAGAACACACCGCCCTTTGAGTGCTAGCACGTAATTGCCTGAGCCCAAGCAATAAGTCAAAGAGCTATGCCTAAGTGAGTCTTCTGGGAGTGTGAGTTTGCCTCTGGGTCTGTGAGAGTTTAAGGAAATGCCTACCATGGCAGAGCCGTGGAACGACAATGCAGAGGGAATCTTGGGAAGAAAACGGAATCTGGCTGATTGCTCAGTGAGGAAACAACGTCCAAAACAATGGAGGAAGCGAAGGAAGGGTCCTTCTTGAGCTCGGAGGGCCCTGGTGATGGAGGCGGAGGTGGGTGGGGAAGAATGGAGAGGGGCTGGCGGAAGGCTATGCCAGATGGCTGCTGGCACCTCAAACAGAAGTAACACCAGCGAAAGGTGAGTCCGTTGTTTGGAGTTCAAGGACCGATGTATTTCTAAAGCGGGTTTCCCCCAAGTATGTGGGCACAGCCCCCGCAAAGGGTCCCTCAAACCAAGGACAAAGAGTGGAAAGTGTACCACAGGAGGACAGGGGTGGTAAATGAGCAGGACCGTGCACACATGCTGGGACTCAACCCTGGCAAGTTCAAACCTGTTCTGCACCAGAGCGTTCCACTGTCCTTCTGGTTTGCCAGTTTCTCTCTCTCCTCCACCTCTTCTCCCCCACCAGCCCCTCCTCCTCCCCTCCGGTCTCACTCCTCTAATTTAGACCCAGAAAGGGTTGTGCCTGCAACTCTACCTACAGCCTAGCTTCATGACTGTAGGGAAGTGTGTGCTGACTCACCAGAGGGTGGATACCTCTTGCTGGGTGGAAACAGAGGTTCCCCCACTGCCCAGAATATGGTCTGTTACTCTGTAAGCTAGCGCAGTGAAACCACGGAACTAGACCATTCCATAGGAAAAGAAGACGTTTGTTTATGGGCTGCTTCACAAGAATAGAGGACAGCAGCTTGGCGGGAAAGCAAGTGGATTTAATATGATAGTCAGCAGAGTGGGGAGGTTTTAAGCTCACGCAGGTTGGTTGAGTTAATTGGGAACTAGGGGTGGACAGCGGAAATAGTGGCTTTCCTGTCAACCAGAAACCCGCATCACAGGGTTCTCGGAAGAAGGCTGACCGTAGCTTTCTGTTGACCTGGTAAGGATTCTTCTGTTTACCTGGTGAGAATCCAGCCCGAGTTGGGCCCAGGCCATCATCTCAGGACACTGTCTCAGCACTGCTATCCTGGGGCCCACTTTGTGAGTTAACATTATCCTTGAAAGTATGTAGGTCCTAAGTCTCTAGTTGCTAAAATGTCCCCTCATGGTAGGAACTAATTGCCTAGATTAATTTGGTTCCATGTCTGGCACCCAGTCTCTGCACTGAGGAAGAAATACAGAGGAATCAAGCAGATGGTGAACAAGAACTTTGCCCTTTGGGCTGGGGTGATGGTTCCGTGGACTTGAGTTTGGATCCTGGTCTGAGTTACTTTTCTATTGCTGTGAAGAGATACCATAACCTAGGCAACTTATAAAAGAAAACATTTAATTGGAGGCTTGCTTACAGTTTCAGAGGGTGAGTCCATAATCACCATGGCATAGCAGGAGCATAGGAGCAGGCAGGCAGGCATGGCGCTGGAGAAGTAGCTGAGAGCTTTTGATCATTTGATCCATAAGCATTGAACAGAGAGAGCGACTAGGCTGGGTTGGGCCCATCCCCAGTGACACACTTCCTCCAACAAGGCCACACCTCCTAAGCCTTCCAGAACAGTTCCACCAACTGCAGACCAAACATTCAAATAAGTGTATAGGGGTCATTCTCATTCAAATCACAATCCCCAACACCCATGCAAAAAGCCTAGTACAGCTGCCCTGCACCGAATCTGAGTGTTGGGGAGGCAGAGACAGGAGGGTCCATGACTTATTAGCCGGGCAGGCTAGCTGAATAAGAGAACTCTAGTGAGAGAAACTTTCTCAAAAAATAAGGTGGAGATGGGCAACAAGTGGTTCATCAGCTAACGGTGTTTACTGTGCAAACTGACGGCCTGAGTTTGATTCCTGGAATCTGCATGAAGGTAAAAGAAGAGAGTCAACTCCACAAAATTATCCTCTGACCTCTACACAGGCTCCATGGGACATGGGCACCCCCCACCACACACACACACACACACACACACACACACACACACACACACGTAGCCCTTAGACTTCAAAAAGTTGAATGGGAGCATGCAGCTTAGATACGCCATAATGGGTGTCCGAATAGCTGGATGCAAGCATTAATCCACCACCACTAGTCCCTGTCCTAGAAAACCACAGGTCCCCTGCTGTCTGCATCCACCAAGCTCTTGCACAGTGGTGCCAAAGGCAGAACTGGAAGGGGGAAGTGGTCAATAAAACAGACCAGCAACTCCTTCCCAAGCCGTCAGCTCCTCCTGGGGAGACTTGAACAAGGTAATCTGATAGGCGAGAAGCACTCCCTGGCCAGTAGGGGCTGAGAGTTCTGTGGCATCGGTAAACTAGGTGTGCATCCACTGACTGGTAACTAAGGCCAGCTCCAACAAGAGGCTTATTGAAAGGGAGGAACTCTGACTATCCCAAGCGGTCCAGGGGGGGGGTGGAACATCTCATCCCAGCAAACTCCTTTGTTCTCCTCCTCCAGTACCAGGTGTATTGCCCTGGAGACACTGAAGGAAGACAAAAACAGTGTGGCCAGGAGAATCTTGGCACTTCCAACCAGAGAGCTGGGAGATGCAAAGCAGGTTCCACAGAGGCAGGAATGGATTTGCATAAGAGCCCCGGGCTTTCTTCCGGAGAAGGAGGGTGGGGAGCAAACGCTTTCAGAGAGCTGGAAATTCAGAACTAGCTGGTGGCAATGTATTTTCCAAGTGACAACAACATTTAAGAATATGGAGCTGATCATAACAAAAAATAGCCTTTTTATTTAAAAATAAACAGGTGGCAAGTTTTTAACAATCAAAAAGTCCAATGTTGGGGTTAAGGTTAGGGTTAGGGTTAGGGTTAGAAAAAAAAAAAAGCCCAATGGTACACTGATGTTTGTGCCCATGAATACAGGCATGCAATATTAATTTAACAGTACTAAGTCGGTGATCATGACCACTGAGCAAGGCTGTGAGGAAACTGTATGCCTTAACAGAAGAGCATAAGATTCTAGGTCTGCTAATAACACACGTGAAGCTAGGTGCGGTGGCAGACTCCTGTAATCCAGCATTTGTAAGACCAACACAGGAAGACTGAAAGTTCAAAGTCAGCCTGGGCTACACCGGGAAACTTTGTCTCAAACAAAACCAAACCAAACATGAATAACAGTTGTGAAACGGTGTACCCGAGACTGGGACTACAGCAGGCTCCCAGGCCATTTAACTAAGCTTTCCAACCCAGTAGTCCACATATTAAAAGGATCACATCGGTTACAGATAATTGTAACAAGCTTGCATTTTTAAAGTTCTGATGTGATCTCTCCTGGCTTCAGTTTAGACCAGTGGTTCTCAACCTTCCCGATGCTGTGACCCTTGAATACAGTGCCTCCTGTCGTGGTGACCCCAATCATAAAGTTACCTTCGTTGCTGCTTCATAACTAATTTTGTTACTGCTATGAATAATAATATTTAATATCTATATTTTCGATGGTCTTAGGCAACCCCTGTGAAAGGGTCATTCGAACCCCAAAATGGTTCAAGAGCCACAAGTTGAGAACCACTGGTTGAGACCCATTTACGCGTGCACCCTATATAAAATCCACAGTGTTAGGTTCAAATGGCATCTTAGAGACTTACTAGTCATTCCACCCATCAAATGTCCCAGGCTTCTTGATGTACCCAAGGTCAAATCACTACAGGAACAAAACTAAGCTGGTCTCATATTTTCTAGTTCATTGTTTCTATGTACATTTGCAGGGGGGCAGGGGGGAGTCCTAACCCTGAGTTCTCTATTTTCCACACAGACAGAAAGAATGGGGTCCTAGTTGTCCCCAGATCCTGACACCTCCTAGGAAACAGAGGAATTACACAGAGCTGTGGCAGATCTCCTGTGGCAAAAGACCTTTCTGGGGCCCCCAGCAACGTGTTCACATGGCCTCATCGTTACATGGAGTCTTCAAAAATAAGGTATTTTTCACCATAATTGGTTCAGATTTTCAACTTCCCTTCACATTCTCAACTGTCAAGGTCATTGGAGTAATTGCAGACAGTTTTGGGATTCTGAGAAGAAGAAATGGATTGAAGAATGCTTTAGCCGTAATTTGGAAATTTGCGGGAAGGAGTGTAAATCAGGTTAGAAGCCACAACTATTATTTCTCAACATTTTACTCAAGAGCTGAGGTTTTTTTTTTTATGACTAAGAAAAAGCCAGTGGGACATGAAGCAAAATGATTACTATGAAGAATTAAGGCAAAAGAGATTAGTCAGGAGGAATTAGTCTGACATTAAGAGGCAAATTATAAATGAAAAATTTCAGATCATCCCAAAGGCAATAATTAACCAAGAAGAAAATAAATTTCAAGCAGAGAGTAACACAGAGATTATTTTTTTGACTGTTGGATAAGCCCATTAGTGCAAAAGCATAAATCATCAGAACACAGAGAGGATATTTAAATTTCATGCTAATTTTACAAGGCTCCGTGGATAAAGACACTTGCCTCTGAGCCCAACAACCCAGAGCCCACAGGGTAGAAGGACTGACTCCCACATTCTCTCCCCTCTGCAGACATGCCATGATATGTGTCCACCCACATACATGCACTGCCCCTCCACAAAACTAAAATAGGTAGATGAATGTAACAATTAAACAAATAAAAATACATAAATTTTACCACAAGATAGGCATTGGCACGGACTAGCTGATAGGTACAGCTGGCTTAGTGTTCAGGGTTAGGTGTGCACAGGAGGACCAGATGGCATCCTGGAGTCATACATGGATGATAGCCATGTCCCCACATTTGACCACAAACCTCTAACTATACATGCTACCAATGAACTATAATCTGGGGGACGTTTTTTCCCACTTTAAATGACAAACAAGTGTTGATGAACCAGGACAGAAGAAAATCTAAACAGACTGACTTCCTATCCTTGGTATAAAAAATGTTGCCATATCCTTTTTTTAAGATTTATTTTAGCCAGATGGTGGTGGTGCACGCCTTTAATCCCAGCACTTGGGAGGCAGAGGCAGGTGGATCTCCATGAGTTCGAGGCCAGCCTGGGCTACACAGTGAGTTCCAGGACAGATTCCAAAGCTACACAGAGAAACCCTGTCTCAAAAAACCAAAACAAACAAACAAACAAAAAGATTTATTTTATTTTTAAATATGTATTATGTGTGGACATGTGCATGTGTGAGTGCATGTGCCTGAAGAATCCAGCAGAGGACGTCATCAAATCTCCTGGAGCTGGGGTTACAGGCAGTTATGGGTCTCCCAATTTGGGTTCTGGTAACTGAACTCAGGTTCAATGCTCTTCACCACTGAGTTCTCTCTCCAGCCTGCATATTATTTTTTAAATGAAGAGACAAAGTACTTTTACTATGGGGGAAAGATTGTCAGAAGAGGTGTGTGAGCAGTTAATTTGTTTAAAATGCTCTTTCTGTGCTGTGAGTTGTTTGTGATAGTTGTCAGTCTTTGTAAATGTGTAACTTACTGTAACTTCCTTTTATTATTCTACAATATATTTTCTCCACGCCTGGTTTTGTATTTGTGCATGTGCGTGTGCGTGTGCGTGTGCGTGTGTGTGTGTGTGTGTGTGTGTGTTTAATGTTAAAGAGAATCCTTAGAACTGAGTAAGCCACAAGTTCCACAAAGGCTGATCCTGTAGCTTCTAAATAGGAAGAAATCACTGTGGTCACCACGACCTAAGCTGTACTGAATGCTAGCCAGCAGGTGGCAGTGTGGTACAGCAATTCCAAAGAACAGCAAGCTTTTGTAGTGGAAAATATCATTAAGATGAAAGACCATTTATTTATTTATCTATGTAGATACTTTTGAGACAGGGTTTTTTCTATACAGTCCTGGTTCTTCTGGAACTCACTATGTAGACCAAGTTGGTCTTGAAATCACAGAGACCCTCATGCTTCTGCCTCCCGAATGCTAGGATTAAAGGCATGTACCACTATGCCTGGTGAAAGGTTATTTTGTAATAGTGCATTGCACTGGATGTTTCATGTTGGCTTTGATTTTAGGAAAAATATGAGCTGTGCCTACAACTCCCCTGTACAGTTAGGATGCTGTGTTCATGAAATAGCACTCCAACCTTCACCTATGTTGTAACCAGCTGCTTTTTATCAGTCCGCACACTTTGCTTTGGAGTTCTATGACATTAAGTGATTTGTAAAATGAATATTCTTCCTTATTACTCTTCAAGAGAGGTCACTGTCCTTGCATCTAAGGACAGCTTCTTTTAATCTTCAAAAGCAAACACTCATTTGCAGGGTCTGTCACGTACAAAACTAGAAGCATGTCCTGTTGATGAACAACCAAAGCCACTACGAGGGACTTGTGCAATGGCAGTGCAAAGACCGCTTCCAGACAACACCCCCAGGTCCTTCTCAACGTGAACACCCGAGAATCCAGAAAAAAAAAATGAAGTATCAATAGTACGAGCCAACCTGTCCACGGGGCTGGCACGGTGTTCCACATTCAATGTGACTGTATTGACTGAATAATGCTCACCCACAGTGCCACGAAGTGATGCTATTTCCTGTCTTGTGTGACGATGAAGAAGCTGGGCCACAGCGATTATATAACTTACTGGTGTTGTTTAGATCCTAAATGTCCCTTAAAGGTCAGTCTGGTAAGAAGCCTGGTCCCGGTCTATGTCACTGTTGGGAGATAGGAAACTGAGTTCTGGTGGGAGGAAAATAGGTCACTGAGGTGTGCTGTTTCAGGGCGTGATGCGGGCTCCCTCCCTCCCCTCCCCCTCGCCCCTGTCCCGCAATGAGGTGAGTAGTTTTGCTCTGGCACCCCTTCCCTCTGCCCCATCTTCACTCTCTGCTGCCACACTATCCTGCCTTGCCAGAAACTCTGAAGCAACAGCTGGGGCCGGTGAGATCAGTCCATAAAGTGTTTGCTGTGTAAGCCTGAGTACCCGGGTTCAATCCCCAGCACCCACGTTTGAAAAGAAAGCTGGGCATTGAATAGCTTATGTATAATAATATAATATATAATAATCAATATAGCTTTGGATG
Organism: Peromyscus nudipes; assembly: GCA_902168325.1. Lineage (NCBI taxonomy): Eukaryota > Metazoa > Chordata > Mammalia > Rodentia > Cricetidae > Peromyscus > Peromyscus nudipes. The sequence continues at coordinate 51,077 of CABHPH010118167.1, forward strand.
CTTATAATCCCAGTACTGAGAAGCAGGAGACAGGAAGATCCTGAGATGTGTCTAGTCTAGCTAAATTTGTCTAGTTAAGCTCCTGATTCACAAAAAAACTTGCTCCAAAAATAAGGTGGGAAGCAATTGAGGAAGACACAAACACAAACACACCTACACACACACACACACACACACACACTCACACCAAACCTGACCAACCAATCATGGACTGAAACAAACAAACAAAATAAATCTGGGAGCCAAAATAGACCTTTTTTTTAAATGTACGTAAGCTGGTTAAATTTAGATGTCTGTCAAAGGGCTAGAAACCTGGATTCACAGTATCGGTGACATAATCCAGCTCAGCAGCCTGTCTGTCACTTAGCCGCCAAGCTAGTCTGCCTTCTGCTACAAGCCCAGTCAGCTTTACGCCCTTCCTGAGAGCATCACTCTAAACGGTCGGTAGTTATTCCCCCCGGAAGAACAGCTTTGCAACAGTGTAGTCTTTAAACAATGGGGGGGGGGGGTATAGGATTGTTTTCACCACCCCCATCCACTGAGAATGCTATACTGCCCAGAGAAAAGAGAAAGAATTCTGCTTCCACGTCCTGGAGATGGATCAGGACAGCAGCCAGTGCCGAATCTCTGAGACTCTTCTTGCCCATTGTTCCCCTGGAGTTAGCCTCTTCTGGTCAAGCTCTCTGAGAACAGAGCGCATTCATTCCCACCCACTAATCACCATTCCCAAGCCTCACTGCAGCTTCAGCCCTTCCTTCCTCCTAAGAAGCCTGTCTCAGGGAGGCCTCCAGGAACCTCCCATCAGCCACCTCTTCCCATCAGCCACCTCCTCCCATCAGCCACCTCCTCCTCTCGGATCCTCTTCCCTGGGCTTACTACAGTGCTTCTCTCCCAACAATGCTTTTTCAGATTCCCTTTCCTCTCTCTCCTGCCTCTCCTCCTCTGCTCACTCTCTCTTTCTCATCTTTCTAGCCCTCAGCTCTCCTTCAGAGTCTGGAAACCCAGCACTGTGTTGCTCTGGTCCCTCTTCTTTGCTCAGCTCAGCTTTCCTACACTACATCATGCATCCATCTCTTTGATGTCTTCACCGCCGAGTCCACAATCACCACCCACATTCCCTTTTGGGTTTGTCCATTTTGGTGATGGCAGTGCGATGCACCAAAGCTGAAAAGCACTGCACCACCTATCCCAGCCCTTCCCTGGACAACATACCATCAGCAAGGGGTGGGGACATTCCTTCCACTGTCCCCAGGCCCCAGTCTCCTGACTCAACCTCACGTTCCTCTACATTAGCTCTGTACACCTTTACCTGTCTTCCAGCCTTTTATCCCCACTACCCCGCCTGTCCGCAAATTCCTCCCCATCACACTTTTCTTCCTAAAACACAGACCTGTCAGTCCCTGACTCTAAGAACTCAAGTGGCTTCTCTGGGTGTATACCAGGTTCTGGCAATGATGCCATGTAAGGACTGCCAAGCCCTTATTGTTCCCAAGTTCCCCTGGGCCTATGGTGTCCACTCTGCTCCTTCACTTGAATGCTGAGTGAAGGGGCGCTTTTGTCCACAGCCAGACACTGTTAGTGACTGCCTGTGGGTTTATGTCTTACTCTGCCAACAACTGTTTCCTCTCCCTGCGCCTTGCTTCCTTGACCTGTGAAATGGCCACAGGATCCTCTTCTGAAGAAAGATTAGTCACCAAACAAATACTTATGGAGCATCTGCTGGTGCATGGAGATTTGCTGCCAGGACTCAATGAATATTAATTCCTTCTGTGCTGATTTCCCCACACCTGCGACCCCTTGTCATTGAAATTCAGCTCCTTTCACTTCAGCAAAGCAACACGCTCCCTCCGGAAAAACAGTCCTTCCAAGGAGGTTGAAAAGTTACTGGTGACATTATGAAAGCCTCCCCAACCCTCAAGGCCTGACACAGCACTTCCTCACTCAGTACTCAGAACCAGAACTATCAGAGAATTTTCTTACCTTCCTGATGGATCTGTTTCCCTCTGGGGAGTGATTGTTGAAGTAGACAAAGTAGTTGGGAGGCTGAGGCAGGGGGATCATGAGTTCCATGTCAGCCTGGGCTGCACAGAGAGATTCTGTCAAAGGAAGGGAGGGAGAAAGGGGTGGGGTATGGCATGTATCTTTGCTTCTTGGGCATCTCAGTATGTGCATAAATATGTTGAAGAGAAAAATAAGTGTACCTCTTGTTATCAAAGACTTTCTGACTCTTAACACGATCACTGGAAATTAAGTAGCAACGTGCTTTGTGTTGGAGTATTCTGGGCATTTTCATATTGTGCTGAATAACTGCTGACCTTGATACAATAAAACCTTCTTAACTCCATTCTCTCCTAGAGAAGAGAGCTTTGAAACCCATTCTTAGATTTTTGTAGTATTTGTAAGGAGACTAGTTGATGTAGCTGGCTAGAAAGTTGCCATTGTCTATGCTAGCTCGTTATTTTAACAAAGTTTTAAAGCAAGGTAACTAGGCAGTCTGGTTTCCGCTGATGCTACATTCATTTCCGTTGTTTTCTTTTTCTATCTGCCTCCCCTCACTACAATGCAAATGTCCCAAAGCCTGAAAACATGTCAGACTTACTGTGTGTTATCAAAGCCTAAAGCAACATTTAAGACTAGCTGAGCCGGGCATTGGTGGTGCACGCCTTTAATCCCAGCACTCGGGAGGCAGACGCAGGCAGATCTCTGTGAGTTCAAGGCCAGCCTGGGCTACCAAGTGAGCTCCAGGAAAGGCGCAAAGCTACACAGAGAAACCCTGTCTCGAAAAACCAAAAAAAAAAAAAAAAAAACCAAAAAAAAAAAAAAAAAAAAAAAAAGAGCAGTGGCTGCTCTTCCAGAGGACCTGAGTTTGATTCCCAGGACCCACATGGTGTCTTATAATCATCTGTAATCCCATTCCAGGGAAATTGATGCCCTCCTCTGGCCTCTGAGGGCATTAGGCACACACATAGTACACAGACATACATGCAGGCAAAACACCCATACACCTGAAATAAAATAATGATAATAAATGCTCGTTGACTAAATTACAAACAAATTAATATATGCTGTCTTTTAATGTTTAGTATACTATAAGTCATGAAAACATCGTGTTTACCAAGATGCTTAAGAAATTAATGGAATTGGGGCTGGAGAGATGGCTCAGCTGTTAAAGGCTAGGTGCACAACCAAAAATATAAGAAATGAATGGAATTGTAACTTGATGGGTTAGTATTTACACATACCTCCATTTGCATAACTCACCAATGACTCGAGTCCCCATGTCACATGTCTGTTTGAGCCCCTGAACCTCACTCTACACTTCCGCCGCCTGCTTGGACCCAGATTCCACCTTCTCCGTCCTTGCTTGAAGATGTCGCTTCTTCCCACTGTGAAAAGTAAGCAACCTGGCACCGCCCTTCTCGACATCCCTTCCCTGCTTGAGCGGTCACCAGACTCAAAGATGCTGCCCATCCCTCACTGTTGTATGTCCACACCTTTTCCTTTCTAGAATTCTCTTTCCAGCCCTTGTACCTGAGTTCTAGCACATATGCCTCTTTTTTTTTTTTGCATGAAACCTTCTTGACTCTACCCCTCAAACGATCTTCCATGACACCTTAGGTGCACTCTTTTTAGGGGATCCTAATGAAAACAAGACAGACCCTGTGCAAACATCAAGGGCACGGGGTTAACTGAATGTGGGTTTGCTATCTTGAAGGGATGTCACCCTGTACACGGTGGTAAAGAAACAGAACTCAAGAATGCTACCATCCCATCTTAGAACATGAACTGTTGGAGCAGCCACACTTTCCCACATTTATATCCTACAGGGCCAACTTATAGTTCTGTGGCTGCATAAAAGTGTGTTTCAGAATTACTTCGGAGCATTCTGGTTTCCTGAGCTTACTCATATACGCTCACACACACACAGATACAGACTTACCTGCCCTTCACATAGCGTTACTGGAAGGAAGCCCCCCTCCTTCATTCCCAGAACAAGGTCACTTTCCCTGTGACCAGTCAGCAGATGCAGACAAGAAAGCTGTGTGCTAAAAAAAGAAATGGCTCCTTCTTGCTTTTTTTTTAAAAAAATTAGCCCAGAAGGAGGAGAGAGGAAGAGGTGAAGGATGAGAGAGTTAAAATATCCTGGGATCTAGAGAAGGCAGTACAGGCTGGAGACGGGTTCCCAAAGTTTCGATTGTTACTGCACCTGTCGGAGCCACCACAAAACGGTCTTGGTTTTTAATGAAAAGAATGAATGGTTGTTTTCAAACCACTCTCCTAGTCCCATGGGTCACAGTATGGGCACACTTGGGAACATCTCACTAAGTGAAAGAAATCAGTCACAGTCACCTTTTCTCTTGAAATTATATTTACAGTCAATGAAATGGCCAGAGCAGGCAAAGTCAGAGAGAGGAAAAGTAGACTTGGATGGCCATGGGGGGTGGGCAATAGCTGGTAGGAAGTATCTTCCCTTTGGGGTCATTGTTACGGTTACATTGCCATGTGAAGAGAGAGAGAGAGAGAGAGAGAGAGAAACACAGGGAGATCAAGGCTAGCCTGGGCTGCTTAGTGAATCTGAGGTCAGTCTGGGCTACAGAGAGAGACCTTGTCTCAACAACAACAACAACAAAAAAAAAGCAGAGTTATACTTAAAGTGAATTTTATACTGTGTAAATGGCATCTCAATAGAGCTATGTTTCTTTTGTGTTACTGTTCCGCGTTTGTCCAAAGTGATGGGATCTTTATAAAACCAAGAATTTGTATAGGCACGGCTTATCTTCTCAAGGAACTCACAGCTGTTGAGATAATGAATAATCTACTTGTATATGAAATGCTAAAGAATATGCAAGTTACCCCATGTGGAAGATGACAAAATGCACCAAGAAAATGTCCCCATCCATGAGGAAACCAACCCTAACATTTTTATTATCGTACAAAAAAAACTTAGGTGCAACTTCAAAGTCCAGGATAAGAAGTGATTAAATTATGGCACATCCCTCTGTGTGCAAAGAAGTGTTGGTGAGAATCTGGAATAACACGAGGAAATGATCGTGAAACCCCCATAAATGGTCCCAGGATATGGGAAAAGTGTTTGCCTAATCTGATTCCAACATCACCAAGCATATCTATGCTAGAGTTAAGAAAAGACTAGAGGCAAATGTCCAGTAGTAATAGAGCATTAATAGAGGTAGGCAGTATGCAAGGCTGAGCAGACATTTAGATCTGAGCTCCTTGTGCTTCCAAGTGTTTGTATTTACATCTTGAACAGAAAGCACATGCCTATCATAAAGAATAATTTAAGAAGTACAGCTGGCAGCTAAGGACTATCTGGTTCCGTGGGTAGAGAACTTGCCTAGCATGAACAAAGCCCCGCGTTCCATCCCCAGCAGTGAATACATTGGCATGGTCACATGTGCCTGTAACCCAGGACTCAGGAAGTAGATGCAAAAGCATCGGAAGTTCAAGGTCAGACTGGGACTGTGGCTCAGTGGTGGAGTGTTCGCCTAGCATACAGGAAGCCCTAGGTTTAATCCTAGGTCCTGGAGAAAAAAAGTTCAGGGTCATCCATGGCTATATAGGGAGTTAGACGGTAGCCTGGATTACACTAGACCCTGTCTCAAAATTAATAAGAATAAAAGGTACACGTGAGTGTATAGTCAAATAAGATATTCTTGTTCCCATAATTGTCCTTTAGTTCTTGGTTCTCCTGCCCCAGAGGCGACCAGGCACGTGCTTGGGAAGCCAGCAAGCACACCAGGGAAGAAGACCTCCAGCATCCAATGGCTACGATGCTTTCCTGGGTGAGTACCTGCCACAGAACCAAAGGAACGAAAATGGTTCTCTTTTCCCGAGCAGTTCACCCTAAGGGATCCTAGCACATGCCTTCCCGGAGCACGAGGTCCACACCGGAATGCTGGAGCTCCTTTGATCCTGAAGATTTCTTTCCACTTTTCTCTCTAATCCTAAAATCTCTTTAACTGGAACTTTTCATGCGTCACTGAAGATAAAAGACTGGAAATGCCAGCATCGGGTAAACTGGACATGGAAAATTTATCGCCCTCGGAACAAGACTGGTTGTGATCTGCCAACCGCGAGGCTGACTTTGGGATCCACGCTTATCCACCTGCTGAGCATTTCCCTCTAAATTACTGACTCTCTTCTTCTGAAATATATTTTAAGACGGAAAAAAAAAATTTTATTTCCTGATAGTTTTGTTTGCTTTCGTTGTTATTTTATTTGTAATGCTGGAAATCCTACTTGGTTCCCAGAGCCTCATGCATACCAGGAAAGCACTCTACCACTGATCTGCAACCCCATCCCATGAGGTTCGTTTTTTTTTTTTTTAATTAGATTTGAATATAGCACTTAGCATTTAAAAATATGTCCTTGTCCCTCTGGGCTGTTTGAAACACTAAACATCACAGACTAAGTGAGGTAGCCTGAGCGACAACTGTGTTCACTGACTCAGTCCCCCAGCACCAACTGCACACTGCCCACCTCACTCACCCTGTGTGTCCACTGGTACACTCGCCATTTTCCAGGAGTCCCTGGAATCCGCACTACTTTTGATTGCTAAATTAATCTCCCTAAAATATAAATCTGGTGTTATTCCCCTGGTAAATCTTTTGTTCACTGCTCACTGCCCTAGATCTGTTCACAGAAGACATCCAAACTCCTTTAATTTGGCAATTAAGCTTTTGTGACATGACTATACCCTGTTTTTATTCACTGTTGGTTTGTTAAGCATCTAGTATGTGTTTTTCACAGCTTGGTCATTTTCGCCTGGAACACATCTTAAACCCTGTCAGGCCTTGACCCCAGAACTAGCTGGAGTCCTTCCCAGCTCTGTTCCTTTGTGCATACTCTTCTCTTCCTCCCTCCCACAGCACAGTTCCTATCGGGTCATCTCCATCTACATGTGCTTCTGTGCTAATACCCCATCTTCCACAAAGCCATCCCACATCTGTTTGGACCAACGTCTCTCCATCGCAGGCCCTCTTGTAGCCTTTGAACACCAAGCAGTATTAGAGGATAAAACAGTTATGTTCGTGCCTGTCTTCACACCTTGACAAAATGAGTGTGTTCCTGAGAGTGAGCTTGCCTGAACAGCCTCCCCAACCCTATCCAATGTCCAGCTCAATCCCTCCCATCATTTAATGATGTTTCTTGAACTCAGTATGTAAACTGTATCCTAGCAACAGCCTACCCATTCTCCAACAGCTCGTGCTTTAAAAACACAAGTTAGCTCCAGGAACATTGGACTGTCACTCATCCAGGGGTACATGTATGAGGAAATGTTCCAAGTCGGTCTACCTCCAAGCCCCTCCCCACACTGTTATTCCATCCAACCACACAAAGGAGGCTGGGAAGAGCATATCCAAAGACGTGGGAAGAAAAGCAGGGAAAATTAAAAGATGCATAAATCTTATCTGAACCAACAAGTTACAACTTGTACTCAGTGTAAAAGATGCCCAGAGGGCGAGTCCCATGTGAGTTAACACAGTGCTGGAGAAAACCAGGGAAACATTTCCAGATGTCTCTGGGGCAACTGTACCATTGTTCTGAACTTGTGACATGACAAAGAGGCCTCAGGGTGCTTTCTGAACTTATTTCTTGGGCTTTTAGCTTTGTTCAGCCTCTACTCTTTGTATTTGCTTCTCAAGTTAAAGCTGCAAGACTCTATCAGGAGAGACGGTTCAGTGGTTAGAGCACTTGCTGCTCTTCCAGAGGATCAACTAGCTTCCCAGCATCCACTTCCGGTGGCTCACACACACCTGCAACTCTAGCTCCAGGGGATCTGGTGCCCTCTTTGGTACCCACATGTATGTGAATAATCGTACATACACATGAAGAAAAACAATCAGAATTAATCTTTAAAGAACAACACTGTAACTCAGCTCTAATTGGGCCTCAATAAAGTGACTTCACATCTGCTCAGAGCTTCCCACATGTGCATCTACCACATGGGGTGGAAAAAACATCCCAGAACTCGTAGGCAGAACAACATAAAGCAAAGCCACACTTGCTCTCTCCCTCCTTCTTCTCCGCTTCTCTCTTGTCCCCCCCGCCCCCTTCATTCATTTTTTTGGAAAAAAAGTTATCATTATGTACCTCCGGCTCACCTGAACTCACTCACTAAGTAGCCCAGACTAGCCTCAAACTTACAACCCCCTGCCTCAGCCCTCCTAGAGCTGAGATTACAGTTTTGCACCACCACGCCCACCCACATCCTCATCCTTATTAAATGACAAACTCTTGAAAGGGAATTCCCGAGTGGCCGGCCGCCGAGTCTCATTTCCCTTTAGGATTCCGTGGCTCTGGTTTCTCCTATCTCGACAGCTCCTTAAGCTTGCTCTTCCACTAAGGATGTGGTTTATGCAGAGACAGGAATCCTTTCCTTGCTCCTTAACGTGGGTGAAACAGAATGGGATTTCCTAAAAGACTACAAAACACCAAAGGGCACACAGTGAATGGAAGACAGAAGAGGTAAGAAACAAGTTCGTTCAGTATCCCTTTACTCTGGCCTTTCTAGGAAGCACTTGTCAATACGCCGGGATGTGTCTGCCAAACTGGGGAGGTGCTGCGAGGAAACACTGAGCAGAGAACCCTGTTCCCTCTGCTGTGGCTCCTCCAACACAGACCCTGCTGGCCTTCCTGCCCTCCTGAATTCCCCCTAGAGCAAGAGCTGTCTAGTGCTAATTCTCAGGAGGTGATGCAGCTGGAATCCCCGGCCAGCTTGTTCGGTTTCCCACTAAGAGTCCCAGTCCTAGCTCATTCTAATTGCTGTCTGAGATCACTGAGCTTTGGTTCCAAAGGGTTGGGTGGGACCTCCTCTTTCTTGGCCCTTAATCTGTACCCACACGGAGGATGATGTGTGAAGACCTCCTTCCTTCAGTCTTCAGTTCTCTTCATATCTGTGACGGAGTCCAAGAAAAAGGGAGGCGGCCAATATGTTAGCCACCTACCGTTTCCCCACAGGATGCTGAAATAGAGGTCTTTCATCTGGTTGAGGGCACATGTCTCCTCCCCCACGGGGGACCTACTCCTCACACATATCCATACAAACACCGTGCTCACCTCAATGGGGAACAAGACAAGGTTAATTCTGCAGTCAAATATGAGTGACTGTAGCCCAGGGACACAAATTCCAGCTGCCCCAAAGAACACATTCCACTGTGGGAAATGTATAATGAAACTTTTATAGTCACAGAACAAAAGGACATCATCCATCAAGGTGCTTCTCAAATGCACTGGGGGAGACATCAGGTAGGTGGATTATGTACAACAAAGTGAGAAAATCTGCTGTAGTCGTTAAATGCTATTTGGTGACAGTTTCTCCTTTTCAATCAGCGGCAGTTAATGACCTGTTAATACATTTCAAGAGTTTTTAATCTAATGATGATCGGGACCCTAAGTTAAACACAGAAGTGGGCAATGGGTGGCTAGTACCAAATCTAAAGATAGCCCAAGACAATTTGGCTTTGCATCTACATTATTTTGACTGTCTATGGTCACAAAATTCTAATCAGTTAGTCAGCCTTGTAGAATCTTTAGCATAAATATGGTGCTTTTTTTTCCCCTGGGAACTTTGGTTCACACATGTTATCTGTGGCTCTATCTTTATATCCAACAGCATAAATATACGTTATACAAAACTATATCTACAACATCCACAGAACACACACTGCACAAGACAGTCGTTCAGGTGCAGGAGGACCTGGCAGCAATAGTTCCAACAGCTGAGAAGGATCGTCACCAAGAGGGAAAGTAAATCTTACAGCAAGTCCTGGAGCGAGGCCTGGCTCTGTTCAGGAGGTACCACTTGGAGCAAAAATAGAGAGGAGACACACACGCGCATACACACACACACACACACACACACACACACACACACACGCACACACGCACGCACAATTACAAACTAGCCACTACAGTGAACTGTAATTACTGACCTCTGGAAGGAAATAAGTGCTCAAGACTGAGAAAAATAGGATCAGCAATGTCAGGAAATGCTCCCAAAGTCATGGCTGCCTTAGGTTGTAGAGGCGAGATTCAAATCCAAATCTGGTGCCCCCCCCCACCCTGGGAAATGACAGGGGGCATTTCTAGAGTTCAGACGTCATTGTCTCTGCTGCCCCATCTGCTTAGCATGAATTCTACAGTCCTTCAAGGGCAAAGACAGGAGGAAAGTAAGAGGAGAAGGCACTGACTCACGCCTCCCTCTGCTTCTCCAGCAAAAGCATCCCTTCATTTGCATGGGGACAAATGTCCTTTAGGCATCCAAGATTGTATCTCCAGAGAGCAGTGGGAGGCCCTCCTCCCACATGGACTCACATCTGCTGTCCTGCTGCCCGCAAAGGGCTGTAATGCACCGCTGGGAGATCAGAAGATAAAGATGTAAATGTCTCTAAATTATGACCAGACTCGGACAACAGAAGGCATTCAAATGTCAGACAAGAGGAGGAAATGAAAGAATACAGAACAGAATCTGCCACCAAATAGGTGTTACAGGCAACCCAGAAGAGACTCTCCAAAAGTCCGTTATGTTGCAAAAATAAGATGGGAAGATGGCTGTGTGTAAAGCGCTTGATGTATAAGAATGAGAACCTGAGTTTGAGCCCCTAAATCCATGTGGAAAAAAAAAGTAGGACATAGGCTTGTCATTCCAGTGCTTGGGAGGCAGAAATAGGAGGCTCCCAGGGGTTCATTGGCCAGTCAGAATTGGCAAGCTCTAGCAAGGTTCAGGAGAAGACCGAGTTTCAAAAAGTAAGGCAGAAAGCTGAGGAGATGGCTCAGAGGATAAAGGCAATTGCCACCCAGCTTGGTGATCTGAGTTCCATCCCCAGGATTCACATGGTGTGAGAGGACCAATTCTGACCTCCAAACTTGGGTGCCATGACATGTAAAACACACACACACACACACACACACACACACACACACACACACAAAGCCACGAGAATGGCCAACATGCTCATCCATGGTAGTCACATGAAGTCCACAAGCCTGGACCTTGTTCTAAATCCTGGATGACACTGTAGGCACACGTGAGGGCTGAGTCCTGTCCTGTGGAGCCACAAGGCATTATGGGATGGCTCCATGTGGATAAGCTTCTCCAACTCTGAGAGATTCAAAGTGAATAGAGATAAAGAAGCCAAGTGAAGGTCAAGAGCTAATAGCTTTCCATCCATGTCAGGAATCAGTTTTCCACTCACGGAGACATCTACTCATTTAATAGACAGGATAGAGAAGATGACAGATTAGAGAATCAGGGAGATCAAACGTCTCACTTAGGTTTGAAAGATGTCATCGCCCTCTGACCTGTGATTTCAAGTCACAAAGCATAAGGAACGTTGAACAAACATTTAACCAGTGTTAAAATTTTTGCAAGAACACTGAGGTAGCTGCATTTGTAAACTTGGCTCGTACCCAGGCCCTAGTTGAGTGCTCAGATAGGCTCCATTTGTTCGATCATAAATTTGATTGTCAAGCATTAGAAGCACTTAAGAAATTAAGTGTATTTTACGTACAAGTGAAGTTGAAAATGTTTAAGGGACTTTAATTAAATTTGAGAGTGGGACCAATGTTCACGGGAATTTAGTCAGTTCAAATAGGCTTACATGCATCTAAAGCCAATGAAAGTGAAGGTTCTTATTCCATGAGCTCTATAAAAAAAAAAATTAAGAAGATTTCTAAATTCAGCATAACAACCTGAAAACTCAGTTTTTGTATTTGAAAATTAAATATCCATAACTTTAAATACAACAGAACCCTCTATAAGTAGGTATTTACAAATAACAAGGCTCCTCTTCAAGCATTAAAAAAATCCTGGCAACAGGTCACATGACTAGGAATGCTTCCGGAGTGTATATGTATGGTAGATGTCAATGTTGGGCGTTTTCCTCAACCTCTCTTCACCTTATTTTAAAGGTTTTTATTTTATGTATATGTATTTTATTTTATGTATATGTGTTATTTTATTTCACATATATGTATTTTATTTTATGTATATGGGTGTTTTGCCTGCGTCTTAGTTACTCTTCTAATGCTGTAATAAGGCACCATGACCAAGGCAACTTACAAAAGAAAACCTTTAACTGGGGGCTCATGGTTGCAAAGGGTTAGTGTTTGTGAGCATCTGGTAGGGAGCATGGCAGCAGGCAGGCAGGCATGGCACTGTAGCGGTAGCTGAGAGCTCACATCTTAAGATGCATGCAGAGAAAGCTAACTGGAATGGCATATGCACTTTTGCAATTTCAAACCCATCTCCTCCAACAAGGCCACACCTCTTCATCCTTCTCAAACAGTTCCACCTACTGGGGACCACATATTTGAATGTATGAACCTGTGGGGGCATTCTCATTCGAATTACCACAGCTTGTATGCCTGGATGTATACCACAGTGCATGTCTGGTGCCTGTAGAGACCAGGAAAAGGCATCAGATCCTCTGGAGCTGGAGTTACAGGAGATTGTGAGCCATATGGGTGCTAAGAACTGAACCCTGGGTCCCCTGTGAGGTCACTAGCTGCTCTTATCAGCCCACAATTGCTCTAGCCCAGGTCATCTTACAGCTTCTGTATCTGTTTTCTGAAACAGAATTCAGAGAAGGGCAACTTTATATTATATGGTGACTTGAATGAGAAAACACCCCATAGGCGTGTATATTTGCATGCATAGTTCCCAGCTGATGAACTATTTGGAAGGATTAGGAGGTGTGGCCCTGTTGGAGGAAGTGTGTCACTGAGAGTGGGTTTTGAGGTTTCGAAAGCCTTTGACAAGCCCAGTCTCCCCCCTCCCCCACCCTCACGTTGCCTGAGGATCAGATGTAAAGCTCTCAGCTACTGCTCTAGTACCATGCCTGTCTGCTTCCTGCCATGATGATAATGGACTAAGCCTTTGAAACCATGAGCAAGCCCCCAATTAAATGCTTTCTTTTTATAAGAGTTGCTTTGGTCATGGTGTCTCTTCACAGCAATAGAACAGTGACTAAGACATAGTACAAGTACAATTTTAGAGTGAGTTTAAAATATATATATATTACTATGTAGCTCCACCTGGCCTGGAACTCTGTATATAGATCAGGCAGGCTGGCCTTAAACTCACAGATAACTTGTCTCCCCAGTGCTGAGATTAAATTTCAAGGAAGAGGAGGAGGAGGAGGAGGAGGAGGAGGAGGAGGAAGAGGAGGAAGAAAAACACCTGTTATTGTGTAGTCAGAATGCTTCAGACTCGAAAAGCATCTCACCAATTCCAAGGAGTTATTTGTCAGCCTCAGCAAACTTCTCCTTGTGGAAGAAAATACCAGAACTGATACACACACACACACAATGATTGCCCCAAAAGTATATGACTACATTCACCATCAATTTAAAAGTGGGGGAAAGAAAGAAGGAGGGGGGAGATAGATTGTTGAAAAGAACTGTATTCTTCGGCTGATGGGGTGGAGAGAAGGAATTCCTATGACCTACATGTGAGGGCAGCAACCTCAAGCTGGTCCGTCCGTGTGTTACAGAACACACATGAGCATGCAGCCTCCTCTTCCCACCCAGCAGCAAACCACAAAGCAACAAACAGGAACATTCACGTCTTCATGCCTCAAGGACTTACTTCTTCCTGCTGGGTGCCAATATCAGCTCGAAAAACATAAAAAAAAAAAAAAAAAATTATGGAACCAGCAGCCAGGAAAGAAATGAGAATTGAGAGAAATGACTTCCGCAAATGGACTTTGGCACCAAGCAGCTGATACTGTCGCTTTCAGGGAACAACTATTTCCAGTATAATATACAGTGTTCTAGAATGGGAGAGGAGCTATCTAATTTGCTTTATGGAGCTAACATTGACTGATTGCTCACCCTGACACAGCCAGAACAAAAGGAGAAACTGGAAAATGGAGTTTTCTCTGGAAAGCCTTTTGGCCACTGCTTAGCCAGATTGAGCACGCAGGTAACCCTCTGACTCAGCTATTCAGTGCTGAGCACAGAACCTGAGGACATTTCCACACAGTTCCAGGAGGGGACTGCCCCCTGCAGCCGGGAGGGTGGTCACCTAACATTTCCCCGGGTGCAGCATTATGCAGCAGGTAGAAGTCACGGGTCACACACAACAGAACACATATCATTTCAAACGTGTTCTTAACGACAAAACAAGAAATATAAAAGTATTGCTATGCTATATTTGGCTCACTGAGGTCTCACGAGGACTGTGTTTTGAAGGTTCCCCCCCCCCCAGCTGGGCACCATTGGAAGATGGTGGAAACCTTTAAGAGGTAGGGGCTGTTGTATTTTAAAAAACCGGTGCAGCGGGGCCTTGGCACGTGGAGCCAAGGTGCCCCACGGCGGGTGGGGGAGACACACCGTGCAAACACAGCGGGTGGCCCAGGAGACACCGCAGAAAGTCACTCACACCACGCATGCACCCACGTGGAAAGTTGTATTGGGGGAAGGGAGGAGAGGGAAGAGGAGGAGAAAGAGAAAAGGGAAGAAAGTAAGAGAGGAGGTGCACACTACATCATGGAGAGAGAGAGAGAGAGAGAGAGAGAGAGAGAGAGGGAGGGAGGGAGGGAGGGAGGGGGAGGGAGGGAGGGAGGAAGGAAGGAAGGAAGGAAGGAAGGGAGCGAGAGAAGAGGGAGGGGTCAGGATGTTGGGCGGGTCCCCAAGGGGCGGGTCTGAATGCTAACATTCCCTAACAGGGACACGTGGGAGGAGTCGGAACCACTGGAGGTTCCCTTAAAAGAGGATCATAGGAACCCAGTGCCTTCTTTCTCCTCTCTTAGCATCGCAACTCTAAAGCGAGCCACTCACCCCACCCCACTTACTATGAGACTTACCTTTTCCAGTCAGAAAAGCTTGGGACTGAAGCTTCCAGAGCTGGGAGCCTAGGTTAACTTTTTGTCTTTGTTGATTACCTCAGGCATGTGTTTCAGTAATGGAAAGCTGACTCATACGAACGTAAAACATAGTATCTTTTAAATGAAAAAAAAATACATTACTCAAACCAACAATCTACATTTTTCAAGAACATAGAGAAATATAAATAACCACGTACATTACAAAAGTTCATGACTGGAAGCATGCCATAGTCACTGTTCCGTTGGTGTAGAGACATCATGACGCAGGCAACTCTTAAAAAGGAAATCCTTTAATGGGGAGTTTGCTTCTAGTTTCAGAGGCTTAGTCCATTATCGTCATGGTAGGGAGCGTGGTGGTAAGCGTGGAACTGGAGCAGTAGCTGAGAGCTATTCCGTGATCTGAAGGTCACGGGAAGAACAGAGGACTGGACCCCCCCCATGACCTTTAGAAACCTCAAAGCCCACCCCCAGTGACACACTTCCTCCAACAAAGCCACGCCCTCCTAATCCTTCTCAAATAATGCCACTCCCTGATGATTAAGCATTCAGATATATGGGGACAGGGCATTCTTATTCAGACCACCACAGAGCAATAGAACAAAGAAAACCAAGTAGCAAAGGGCCACACATTCTCAGCAGCTGCAGCATCAAGGCCTTGTCTTTGCAGGTCTTTCGACATTTGCAAATCATTTTTGCTAGGTGTGATGATACGACAAGCCCCCAGACCTTAGCACAACTGACACCATGATGGAAGTGTCGTTCAGGCCTTGGAACCCAGAACATAGGCAGCAACAGCTGCCAACATGAGAGCAAAGACCTAACCCATCAAAGTCCAGAGTTCTGGGAAAGTCCCTGAATGTACTAGCCCTGCCTTTCGGCCTCTGTCGTTCTGCTTCTGATTTGCTGTTCTTGCTAACTGAGGTATGTCAACCCAGGATGTGATTTTCATGCTGAAAAGTCCACCCCGAGAAAGGCTCGGAATGGCACTCAAGTGCTAAGCACCCAGTGTAGGCACCAGTCAGCTAGTAAAGACTTTCTATTGGCTTGAACCCATGCCTGGGTGGTCTTCTCTGGTGGATATCTCACAACGGTGGAACACAACAGCAATCCCATAACTTGGAAGAGCGAACCATGGTGATCAGGAATCCAAGGTCATCCTTGGCTATGTAGTGTTCATACCAATCTGAACTACATGAGACCCCCACCCCCAAACAGCAACAATAACAACAACAAATTTTGAAACATTTATAATCATGGTGGCATAAGGACAAAGACAAATAAATATATTAATTTTATGGAGTAATTTATCTTTAATCTGAAAATACACTTTTAATAGGGCTTAAAAGACATTATTATGGATTATTTTTGTAGGACCCTGTCTTACTTAGGTTTTTATTACTATGAGAAAACACTATGATCAAGAGGATTTGGGGAAAGAAAGGAAGTATTTGGCTTATGTTGGGAGGCAGATCAACCCAAGACTTTCTCAGAGGTCCTGAGAACGCTAGTTCTGTGTTCTTGTTCAGACGTGGACTTGGCAAGGTCCAGTCAGGGGCTGGAACCAGGGACTCAAAGGAGTTAAGGTTTGGGGACCTGGGAACCCCACTTTCTCCTCCCAAGGGCTGTGGTCATCAGTCCTAAGGCAGCTGTATCTAAAGTATCCCATATTCTCTTTGCCAACATTGTCTGATTTAGTTTTCTGCTGACCTCGGCCACTTTCCCTGCAAACACTATATAAGATGCTGAGCTTCTTGATAAACTTGCTTGGCGTAAGTCATCAGCTTGTGCAAGACCCCCTGGACCCAGTGATCAGCCTTCTTTAGCTTCTCATCCCGGTCCTCTCCCTATGTGGGCCAAGATGGCATATCCGAAGTCACAGTCAATTGACGGAAGCCAAGCCAGGAACTCAAGGCAGGAACCTGGAGGTAGGAACTGAGACCATAGAGGAGCGCGGCGTATTGGCTTGCTCCCCACGGTTTGTTCACCCTACTTTCTTATAGAATCCAGGACCACCTAAGCAGGGATGGCACTGCCCACAATGAACTGGGCTTTCAGTGATTAATCAAGAAAATGTCCTAGAGCAGTGGCCCTCAACCTTCCTAATGCTGTGACCCTTTAATACAGTTCCTCATGGTGTGGTGACCCACAGTCATAAAATTGTTTTCATTGCTACTTCATAACTGTAATTTTGCTACTGTTATGAATCATAATGTAAATACTTGTGTTTTCCTATGGTCTTAAGAGACCCCTGTGGAAGGGTCATTCAACCCCCAAAGGGGTCATGACCTGCAGGTAGAGACCCACTGCCTGTAGGCAGGCCAATCTAATTACAGCATTCTTTTCAATTGAAGTTCCTTCTTCCCAGATGTCCCTGGCTTATGTTGTTAACCAAGTGTCTAACTAGGGCAGACCCTAAAGCTGTCCCAAGTTTCAGGGCATCGTGCCCACATATGATGGGTAAATTGAATAAACATGTAGACTAATAGAGAGAGGTGCTATGTATGAACCAGAGACAGTGTGTCATAAGTTAAAGCACTTTTTGTGAACTCCTTCTCTATATCTGAAGTGTAAAAGCTCTCCCCAAGGCAGCCATTCTTCAGTGTGCTGGAGAACTCAGGTGCCCGGGATTGTTGGGGAGTCTGAGGAATTAAAGAGAGGGTCGCCAACCAGATGTTCCAGTGGTTCCTACTGTATGGTCTGCCAGGACCTTTTCTAATACGCTGATACAAATTCTGAGTCCTCCCAGTGAAGGGTCAGAAAGGCAGCCCGTGGGGTTTCCTAGAGCAGCTGGCCAGTGGAATCCTGCTTCTACGGTGTGAGTACTGGGAACTGAGAACTCCCCTGTGAAGTGCTACCGTAGTCAGCTTCTGGTACAGGTACAGGTCGGTGGATTCACGCACGAGAATCTGAGCCCAGATCCTCTCCTGACCTGCCCACCCCAGCAGATCAGAGCCACCCGTGAGCCTGGTGTCAGGGGCCCAAAAAGCAGGGCAAGATTCCCTCAGAGTCTAGGCCACCAAGACAACCGTGGGAGCATGCACTGACCACGTTAAAAAAGCGGGCAAGCCTGTGGGAGTGGCTGATCGTAACTCCTGAGTCTCAGACATGAAGTGTGTGGATCTTCCATTTGTAGTTATGTTGTGGGGGGGGG
>CABHPH010118168.1:2143-17525 GCA_902168325.1 Peromyscus nudipes
CACAAAAAAAAAAAAAAAAAGTTGACCTACAAATCCACTTCCAGGAATTTACATTAAGGAGACAAAATGTGTACTAAGATTTAGTTTAAGGGTGTTGACCAGGCAGGCTGCAGGAATGACTCAGCAGTTAAGAGCATTGATTGCTCTTCCAGAGGACCTGAGTTCAATTCTCAGCATCCATGCTAAAAAAAAAAAAAAAAAAAAAAAGATTAAAGACTGTTGACCAGTCTGGTGTGGTGGCTCATGCCTGTTATACTCCATTAAGTAAGCTAAATCTGAAGGATTGCTGTAAGTTCTAGACCATTCTGAGTTAATAGTTTCAGAATACCTGGACTGCATTTAGAGGACCCACTCACACACACCTTAAAACAGTAGCAAAAGAACTGGGAGTTCTGTTTCCCGTACCAAATAAGCTGGGTGTGGCAGCGCAGGCCTGTGCTCTAGTACTTGGGAGATAGAGGCAAGAAGATCAGAAGTTCCCAGTCAGCCTTGACTATGTATTAAGTTTGCAGTTGAGCCTGTGTTACATGAGACCTTATCACAAAATTAAAAGTAAATAAAAAACATAGTGATGTGTTTATATCTCATCTGTTAGGACGCCAGTGGTGAGAACACTGTGGTTCCTCCGGAAACATACGTGAAAGTGGCTGGCCACCTCAGGTCTTTCCAGGTAAAGTCAAATAAATGGTAGCTTCAGAGGTTGGGTATGGCTTAGATGAAGACCTGAGTTTGTATCCTCCTAACCAAAGTAAACCAGAGTCACCAGACTTGGAAATACACACCTGTAACCTCAGCACTCTCGTGGAGAAAAAGGAGATGGAGACAGGTCCTGGAAAGCTCACAGGCAGGCTGGCTTGACATACACATTGGTGAACAAGAAGAGAACCTGTCTCAAGGTAGAAGGCTAGACCAACACTCAAGATTGTCCTCTGATTTACACATGTGAGCTGTGGCATGCAAATGCCTGTAGTTATGTACACGAATATACTCATCTTTAGATTTTAAAAGATGGTTGCTTTAAGATATTTGCACAAAGCAGGACATTGTGGCACAGACCTTTAACCCCAGCACTTGGGAAGTAGAGGCAAGCAGATCTGAGTTCAAGGCCAGCCTGGTTCTAGATAGTGAGTTCCAGTGTTTTTGTTTTGTTTTGTTTTGTTTTTTTGATTTTTCCAGGCAGTTTTTCTGTGTAACAGACAGTCCTAGTTGTCCTGGAACTCGATTTGTAGACCAGGCTGGCCTCAAACTCACGGAGATCTGCCTGCCTCTGCCTCCCAAGTGCTGGGATTAAAGGCGTGTGCACCACTACCCGGCTCGAGTTCCAGTGTTAATAGTAAGACCTGGCCTCGAAAACAACAGAAAAGTTTCCTGCCAGGTGGTGCTGATGCATGTCTTTAATCCCAGCACTCATGAGGCAGAGGCAGTCAGATCTCTGAGTTCGAGGCCAGCCTGGGCTACAGAGTGAGTTCCAGGATATCCAGGGCTGTTAAACAGAGAAACCTTGTCTCAAAACAATTTTTTTTTTTAACATGAAGCATTTCTGAATTTATGTCATTAGGAAAATACATTAAATGGGAAGATATTTTGTTTTCTTCGTTGAGAGGAAGTAGCTAAGTTTTTATCTTTAAACAGACATTGAAGCCACATGTGGTGGCACATACCATTATTCTCAGTACCCAGGAGGCAGAGGCAGATAAATTTTTCAAGTGTGAGGGACCTGAGTTCTTGAGTTAAAATCACCAGGAGCTGTGTAAAAGCCAGGTGCATAGTAGGAGCCTCTGTAATGCGCACCCATGGGGAATTGGGAGACAGAGAATCCCTAGAAGCTGTGGGCCTACCTAATCAGGTGAATATAGTAGAAAAATGACCTCTGTCTTTTTTTTTTTTTTTCATTTTTATCTATTTATTTATTTTTTCTATTATCAGCTTGATACAGTACAAATTCTTATCCTAACAGTGAAATGTTTCACTGAGGCTTGCCCAGTGATTGAGTAATACCAAAACTTATTATAAGCCACAGTTATCCTAGAGTCCCCCCTCCTATGTAGCCTCCCTGGTTCTGTAGGTTGCAGTCTGATTGTTCTTTGCTTTATATCTAGTATCCACTTATGAGTGAGTACATACCATGTTTGTCCTTCTGAGTTTGGGTTACCTCACTCAGGATGATATTTTCTAGTTCCATCCATTTGCCTGCGAATTTCATGCTGTCATTGTTTTTCTCTGCTAAGTAGTACTCCATTGTGTATATGTACCACATTTTCTTTTTTTTTTTTGGTTTTTCGAGACAGGGTTTCTCTGTGTAGCTTTGCGCCTTTCCTGGAGCTCACTTGGTAGCCCAGGCTGGCCTCGAACTCACAGAGATCCGCCTGCCTCTGCCTCCCGAGTGCTGGGATTAAAGGCGTGCGCCACCAACGCCCGGCTCGTACCACATTTTCTTAATCCATTCTTCAGTTGACGGGCATCTAGGTTCCAGGTTGTTTCCTGGCTATTACAAATAGTGCTGTTATGAACATAGTTGAGCATGTATCTTTGTGTAATGGCTGGGTCCTGAGGTAGATGGATTCCCAATTTTCTGAGAAACCGCCATACTGATTTCCACAGTGGTTGTACAAGTTTGCACTCCCACCAACAGTGGAGGAGTGTTCCCTTTGCTCCGCATCCTCTCCAACATAGACTGTCATCAGTGGAAAAACCACCTCTATCTTGAGGTGGGAGGTGAGGACCAATACCCAGGTCTGTCTTCTGACCTCCCTCACATACATGGTTTTTAAAGTATGTAACAGACATTTTCCCAAAACTGAAAAAATACAGCTAAGGGAAAAGCCAGTGGTTTGTCCAGAAAATGACTTGAATATTTTTGTCTTTTGCTTGCATTTTCTTCTTTAATAGAACAAGAAGAGCTTGGTAGCCTTTAAGATCATTCCCCTGGAAGATATGAATGAGTTCACTGCACATATTCTGGAGGTGGTCAATTCACACATGATGCTCAGCAAATCCAACAACCAGGTGAGCTGCAATCAGCTTTTTCCCTTTTCTGGGAAAACAAACGTTACTGTTTGTATTTATTTACATGTGTTTATGGAAATGTATGTGATTGTGTGAGGGTACCTGCAGAGGCCAGAAGAGAGCATGGGGGTCCCTGGAAGGAGGGTTGTAAGCAGGTGTTCGCCACCTGGCATGCATGCTGCTGTTTTAAAATGATAGGTGGTACTGGTTACCGTGTGGAAAAGGCACGAGCCACGACAAAACCCAGTATCAGAGATTTATGGGGGGGGGACGACGACAAAAGAACCAGGCCTGGGGAAGAAGCACTTGCAGAGGTGGGTGGTCGGGAGAGAGAGTCTGTGTCCGCTTTTTAAGGCGCAGGTGGGCTTACGGGGCTACACCACGCATGCGCAGATTGCGTGACTACACAGCGCTCACTGATGGCGTAAGACCCCTTGCACATGTGTGGCCATGCATGGAGGAGCGGCAGTATCCTAACACATGCTGGGAACCAAATTCGGGTCCTCTGGAAGAGCTGAAAGGGCTCTAACTTGTTGAGCCATCTCTCCAGCCCCATAGAGGCTATTCTATTCTGGCTTTATTTCGTTATGTTTAGAATATTGAACACACACCACCACACATACCACCACCACCCCCCAAAAATTACTTAGGTCCTCAGAACATTTTCTCCCTGAGCGTTGCCTTTTTTTTTTTTTTTTTTTTTAAGTCTAAATGAGACACTCATTGTTTCTTAGAGTTTTGTGTTCTTTCTCACCCAGTACTTCCAAGAAAGCTGAGCAAAAATTCTCAAACTAGATAGCTTTTGCTTCTAGGCTCTACATTATAAAACATCTCAGCCGTGGACATTTAATGAACGTTTGTTGACTGGATAATGTACTGATGCTTTAACGTTACAGGATAGATTTGCTGCTCTGTCGTTCAGTGCAGTAGAGACAACACTTACAGAATGTACTGCAAAGATGAAGGGACATGCATTGGAAATAGCAGTTGCTGTTACAGTTGGGGAGGGTCAAAAGCTGAAGCCAAATGATTGGCTAGTTGGCTCATTTGATAGAGTGCTTAAGGACATGAATTTGACCCCAAGAACCTTTGGCGGAAAGCAGAACATGGACTAATGAAATGGCTTGTCGGGTAAAGGCAAATGGCCAACCTAACTATCTTGAGTTTGATCCTGCACCCCACATGATCAAAGGAGAAAACTGTTCTCTGCGTTCCACATACGTGCCATGGCATGCATGTATATATGTCCCCCACACACAACACACACATAAATGGTTTTTTTTTTTAAGGTTTTTGTTGTTTTGTTTGTTTGGTTTTTTTTGTTTTTTTGGTTTTTTGTTTGTTTTTGGTTTTGTTTTGGTTTTTCGAGACAGGGTTTCTCTGTGTAGCTTTGCGCCTTTCCTGGAACTCACTTGATAGCCCAGGCTGGCCTCGAACTCACAGAGATCCGCCTGGCTCTGCAGTTGTTGTTGTTGTTTTAAGCAGGACATGGTGGCATGTGCTTGTAATCCCTGTGCTGAGAGGCAAAAATAGGAGAGTGTCTGGGAGCGTACTGGCCAACCAGCCTAGCCTACTTGTCAAGTTCTAGCCAGTGAGAGACCTATCTCCAAAAAGGAAGAAGGGGACAAAATGGGTGACACTGGAGGAATGACAGTCAAGGTTGGCCTCTGGCCTCTGCATACACAGGCTAAAGCCAAGAAGGAAGCAAAGACTAGCTCGGCTTGGGGGGATAAAGTACATGTAACACAAGCCTGTAGTCCTAGCACCTGAGAACCGATGCAGGTGGATCTCAAATGAGGGAGAGGTCAGCCTGGGCTGTGTAGACTGGGGGAGAAACAGCTGGAAAAGTACAGCTTTTGACTAGTTGTAAGTCATGCATTCTTGGTCTGAGTGTTTCATATCCTTTTTACAGCAGAGAGAGCCACTTAATAAGTTTTCAAGTAAGGAGGACATAGAGACCGGAACTTAGGAGTTGTAGTAATAGGAGGATTGATTAGAGTTCAAAAGGTTAGGTTAGCCTGAAGTGTCAGTCAGGAGACTGGGGTGAGGAAGGTCAATCTGATTAATACATGGTAGAAATTAATAATTGTGAAAAGTGAAAGAATGGAGACTCAAAGATGGATTAGTTCTGCTAATGGCTCTGCTGATTGAGGTGAATTATATCGACAAGCAGCCTTAGAGAGGAAAGAAAAAATTTAATTCATAAGTGTCTGATTCCTAGGTGGCTACCAGTAGTGAAGTTTGCGGCCTAGAAAGAGGTCTGGGATGGGATCCTGAAGGGAACTTGTTAGCCTTTGGAGACAGGGCAAATGAATGGTACTGAGAAAGTACAGTTTGAGTAAGTGGGAAGCCAGAGAATTTGGTGTGAAGAAGTCTGGGGGGGCAATGGTCAGCAGTGTCTGCTGCCAAGAGGTCAGATGTTGTGAAGACTGAAAGACTTGAGCTGCTGATTGAGAAGTCATGGATGACTTTGGTAGAATTGGATTCAGAGGAGTATTTGAGGTAGTCCTGATAGTGGTAGGCAGAGAAGGGAGTTACTAAAAAGAGGGTGGAGCAACTCTGCCCCTTTCTTCATAGTGGTGCGAATTGAACCCACAGCCTTATTACACCTGCAGGCAAGCCTAAGTTCTTTTGTCTCCCAGTGATGTTTCGTAATAAATGCTTGCTTGAATGGTTCTCAATGAAATCATAACTTGCACGTGAAATCGCAAAGCCAGAAGTAGCCTTTTCAGGGGTGTAGCTAGAGTTTTCCTGCCTGGCCCACAGTCAGGACAAATCTCTCTCACCTGCCAGTCCCACAGCCGCTCAGACCCAACCAAGTAAACACAGAGACTTTTATTGCTTACAAACTGGATGGCCGTGGCAGGCTTCTTGCTAACTGTCCTTAAATCTTAAATTAATCCATTTCTATAAATCTATACGTTGCCACGTGGCTCATGGCTTACCGGCATCTTTACATGCTGCTTGTCCTGGCGGTGGCTGGCATTGTCTCCTTCCACCTTCCTGTTCTTTTCTCCTCTCTGTTACTCCCACCTATACTTCCTGCCTAGCTACTTGTCAATCAGTGTTTTATTTATTCACCAATCAGAGCAACACATTTGCCATACAGAACATCCCACAGCACAGGGGAGAGGGAATATGTGCTTCAGGAGGTTATTTACTTTCCTCTCTGAAATTTTTATTGTTATAGCTTTCCTATATAAACAGTTGCTAGAACATTAAATTGTGTCTTGCTGTTTATTAGCAAGTTATTTGAAGTAGGCTTGACTTGGTGGCTTTTCTAATGTTCTGAACTTGTTCTTAATTCAGCTTTCAGCAGGGAAACCATCTATCAGCAACCCAGGAATGGGTGAGCCAGGAAACTTCAGTGGGAATAACTTCATGCCAGCAAATGGCCTCACTGTGATCCAAAACCAGGTAAGATGCCTATTTCCCCTGTGAAGCATAGGCAGGCCTGTATTTTCTTACTTCTTAAATGATCTAAATTATCTTGGTGCCTGCTTCACACCAAACCCTCACCCCCCTTTTAGTGTGTGTCTGTGTTTGTGTCTGTCCATCCTTTCTTGTCCGTGTGTCCACATGGCCTGATCCCAGTGGAGGCTAGAGAGGCTACAAACCCAGGTTCTCTGCAAGTGCTCCTCCTGAGCCATCTCTCCAGCCCTTCTTTTTGTTTATGTAGGGACTCAGGTTTACTTAAGTAAACTGATTCAGAGTAGTTACTAAAGTCGTTATTTGAACTGTCAGGTGCTGAATTTGATCAAGGCTTGCCCAAGACCAGAAGGATTGAACTTTCAGGATCTCAGGAACCAGCTCCAACACATGCCTGTACCCTCAATCAAGTAAGTGTTGCTGTCCATGACCTAGAGGTCCAGAATTGTACCAGTCTGTTTGCTGATAATGAGAAGTGAGTGTAAAAGGTAAAGCTGGAGCTGGGTTTGGTGGTACTCACCTGTGGTCTCAGCACTTGAAAGGTAGAGGATCAGGAGTTCAAAGCCAACCTAGACTGCATGAGACCCACACCAAAAGAAAAAAGGAAAGTTGTCAACTGCAGCCTGTTGAGAGGGAAATTGATCAGCTATGACAAAATTTCAAAAGGACTTATAGGTGGCACCATTGTACCACTTGCTGATTTGTTCTGGATCTGAAGGCATTGGGCAGTCCTGCTTTGACCTGATTTCTATTTTAGGCAGCAGACTCCTGGTTCCATTGCAGTGAGCTGAGATGGACTATATAAGTAGATGGTGCTCATGGTTCTTGAGTTTGAGGCCAGCCTGGTCTATATAGCAAGTTCCAGGACAGCCACGACTACATAAAGAGACCCTGTCTCAAAACAAAACAAAAGCCCATTTAATAATTGTAGGCCTAGCCGGTGAATGCCTTTAATCTCAGCAATTGGTAGGCATGGGAAGGTGGATCACTGTGAGTTTGAGGCCAGCCTGGTCTACAGAGCAAGTGCCAGGACAGCCAGGACTGTTTGTTACACAGAGAAACCCTGTCTTGGGGAAAAAATTGTATGTCTAGATAGAAAAAAAATGCCCAAATCAGTTTCCTATTCCTGTGCTGTAAAGTGGTGATAGATATGCCCATCTCAGAGTCACTTGTGATGAGGTAAGAATCACTAGGTAAATTCTGCCTGTCACTGAACATGTCACTGTCTGAGGACCTGAGGATCTGGAGGAGTCACTCTTTCTGAATGACCTTTCCCTTCCTGTTTCTCTGCTGCCCACAGGCAGAGCAAAATCATTTCAGTGTGATTCTAGGGCCTGAATCCAGGGAAGGCAGACTTAGACCCCTGTGTACAGTAGGGATTTCATGTGCAAGCTGACTATGGCTTCAGGTCCTTGTGTCAGCCACATTGGCATTTTAAGTGGGGCCCTATTCCTTTTGAAATTTGAGGCCGGGATCTTAAGGCAGCCCTGGTAGCCCGTTGTCTGCATGGATAATCTCAATCCTGAGGTTTAATTGGCTTTTCTCTGCAAGAGGCGTCTATGAACAAAATCACTGAGTAATTCTTAGTTAGGATAGGAAGTGAAAAAGAAGTGATGTTTGCTTACTTAGCTATATTCAAAAGGCACTGGTTTTAATATGGGGACCCCCCCCCTTTTTTTTTTCCTTCTAGGCAAGCAGTGGATTTTCTGTGCAATGAAGGGCACATTTATTCTACTGTGGATGATGATCACTTTAAATCTACAGATGCAGAGTAACTAAAGCTCATTAGGTACCTGAACTATTTCCTGTTTTTTCCATCATCTGTTGTCTCCAGCTCTGTAGGTTTTGGCCAGTGGCTTCTAGGACAGAAGTTTCATTGAGGAGGTCTCATCTTATGTCCTCTTGAAACTCACTGCTGTTCTGTTTTGTTGTTTGTTATTTAGAGGTTCAAAAGGAGATAGACAGTTGAGAAGGAAGTAAACCAGGGTGGGATTCCTTAACAGAAATTCCAGATAAGCTAGTCAGGACTCCAGGCTGGATGGACGGAATTGAAAGAGGAACACAACCCTGAAAGCAGGGCAGAACTGCGTCATGCTTGGGAGCTTCTGTTCTTGAAAGGCTTCCTGTTGAGGTGATGAATAATAATAGGGCCAAGGGCCACAAAAAGAACTCACCACCTTCTGCCTATTTTTGTTTCCCACTCTGGTCTGTGGTGTTACTTTCAAAATTGCACTTTCCTTCCCCTTGTCTTGCCCACGGCTGAAAGTGGTTTAAGCGAGCATGAGGTTCTGGTGTGGGGCCTCACAGGGCAGAGGGGAAGAAATGTTACTGCATTGTTTGTAATATAAATGTCCATATGTTTAATAAAACAGTTTGGTGTAATAGCTTTTGAGATGTTACTGGTTTTTCACATTTACTTATTGTGTGGAAGTTAGAGCACAACTTACTGGGGTGTATTTTCCCTTTCTATGGTGTACAGAGTCCCTCATCTTCCGCTGTGCATTGCAGGGATCCAACTCAGATCATCAGGCTTATTTTCAGGGGTTTGTTGTAGATGTACAGCGCATGTGGCATTGCCATGAAGGATTATGAATGGACCTTGGGCTAGGGTTATTCAGCCCCTGGCAGCACTGAAGAATGGGGCCTTTAATGTTGGTGCTGACAGTATGTGATCATGTAACTGAGTTGGCTGTCTGCTGAGAGACTTCACAGAGGCTGTCCTTGTGGTAGAGGAAATGAGTTCACAGAAGTCAAAGGTAAATGATGTCTTGGATGAAAACTAACTTGGGGATGGAGTTCATAATGTGGAACCTGCAAATACCTGCTCACTTCTAAATGAGCTCTCACCCTGATTGCTGATGGTGAACATCTGGTGGTTTGCTAGACAGAGTAGTTAGAGCCACACCATAGGTAAGGGTCAGCTAACCAATTATATTATTAGTTATGGATCCATTCTTAGACAAAGGGAATTGCTGAGAACAAGAAAAAAACAAAACATAGCCGGGTGTGGTGGTGCACACATTTAATCCCAGCACTTGGGAGACAGAGACAGGAGGATCTCTGTGAGTTCAAGGACAGCCTGGTCTACAAAGTGAATTCCAAGATAGGCTCCAAAGCACCAAAAACATGTTCCAGTCTGGGATGTATGATAGGGAACTTTCACAGATTTCCAATTTCCTCTAGTTACAGGTTAAAAAAAAACTTTGGTTCTAGGTGGGTCTTTCCATGGAATTCAAATGATAACTTAGCAATTAAGTGGCTTGTTTCAAGAGACAGGTGAGTTCTGAGCCAACCTGATCTATATACCAGGTTCTAGGCAGCCAGGACTACATAGTGAAATCTTGTCTTACAAAAAGGCGTTGGGGGTAGGGAGACCTAGCAGGTAATGAGCACCTGTTATTTTTCCAAGGGGGTCTGAGTTCATTTCTAAGCACGCATGTCAGGCAGCTCATAACTATAGTAATTCCATTTCTGGGGATCTAATGCCTCCTGGCATTTGCTGGCACACACACACACACACACACACACACACAAGTTGTTCAGTATCTTTATTACATACCAAACTGTTAGGTACTAGCAATAGGAGATAAGCACCAGGAGGCTTGCAGTGGACTGGCCTAACTCCTGGTCACCTGATGACTCTCATTGATCACATGATTGCTGAGCACTGGTAGTCGGAAACAGCATAGGCAGGAGAGTGGTATGGAATTCCAGCCCCTAGAATTGCTGCACTGCACAGGTAGAAGAGCTTATGTTTGGGAGTCCAATATGAGGTGTTCAGTTCATTAGAACACCAATATGATCCATGCTCTTAGAAATCACCAGTGTCGGGCCTGGAGAGATAGCTCAGAGGTTAAGAGCACTGGCTGAGTTCAATTCCCAGCAACCACATGGTGGCTTACAGCCATCTATAATGAGATTTGGCGTACAGGCTTACATGCAGGCAGAACACTGTATACATAATAAATATATAAATCTTAAAAAAAAAAAAAAAACTACCAGTGTCACCTCTTGTGTGTTCAACCTTCTCTCGGGAAAATTTTTAGGACTGCAGTGGGAAATGGGGCATCATGAAAAATAACGTTTACTAAGCTTACCTAGAGAAAGGCCAGAATAAGAATTAGTATTTAGTGTGGATTAATGGTTTTATTTTGTTTTAGTACAGTTGATTTCACAAGCCTAAAAGAAAAAAGATAATGTAGCTGGGAGAAACTTCACATTGGTAAAATGTTTGGACATGTACCCTATTTTGTTTAGCAACTTTTACATAAGTTTACCCTATTAATATACTTACCATTATAAAGCATTCAGAAGTAGAAATGAGCCAGGTGTAGTGACCAACACCTTTAATCCCAGCACTCGGGAGGCAGAGGCAAGCAGATCTCTTGAATTTGGAGCCAACCTGGTCTAACATAGCTAGTTCCAAGTCAACCAAGGCTACACAGTGAGACCCTGTCTCAAAACAAAAAGTGCTGATACTTATTTTCTGTTCCCAAGGGAACTCAACTGGTGTATAATCATCACTTGGAAGGCCATTGCTCAAGGGGCATCTCCAGCCCCATTGTAATATCCTTCCTACTAGTCCAGCTTGTTGAGGGAAAGAAAACAAGTCCTCTGATGGTTCCCTGAGCAACTGCCATTACTCTGAAAAATCAGCTTGTGTTGAGGCGCAGTCCGACACTGGCTGAGGACATCTACCCATGGAGGCATATACAGCTAGAGGTTGACACCAGGCATCTCCCTCAACCATGTATTTCTGCGACCTTAGAACTTGATGTTTCAGCTAGACTAGCTGCCCAGTGAGCCCCTGGGGATCTGCCTGTCTCTGGCCCCCACCTCCCAATGTTAGGGTTACAAATACATGCCACTAGGCCTAGCTTCCATGTAGATGCTGTGGATATCCAGGCTCAGGCCATCATCCTCAATATAGCAAACACCTTACCCACTAGGCCACCTCCCCAGTCCCTGTAATTCATTTAAACATATTTTCCAAACTAAGAAATTGCTGCCTTTCTCTACACTGAAGCATCTGATTACTCAGAAATCCTTTTTATTTTTTATGTGTATAAGTATTTTGCCTCCATGTATATGCGCCATGTTCATGCAGAGCCTACATAAGCCAGAAGAGAGGGTCAGAATCCCAGGAACTGGATGACAGTTGTGAGCAGCCGAGTGGGTGCTGGGAACTGAACCTGGGCCCTCTGCAAGAACGCCCAGTACTCTTAACCACTGAGCTGTCTCTCCAAGCCCTGGAAATCCTATTTCCTAGGAACTTGTAGCCCTCTTTTCTGCCCTCCTTTTGTGCCAAGATTGAACTTGTATGTGGAAGTGAAAACTAGAGGCACCTTGTATGTTGATCCACCCTCTGGTAGTTCAGAGCCAGGAAGGAACTTTCTGTCAAGATCTTACTGCTTCTCTCCACTGTCTGTCCCTGGATTTTCCAGTACAAGGAACATTGGCAGGTAGAAATTGGTGGATGAGAAACCCATAGTTGGGACTGGCCAGCTGCCTGTAGGAATCACCTGGAGAACTCCATTCAAGGGTATCAAGGTCAGAGGACCTGCAAGGACAGATCCAGGCAGCCCAGAGAGGAGCAGACTCAGGAGCACACACAGGAGTAGTGCCTGGGATCGAATCAGAAATTGGACCCAGTCTCACATCAGCTGTAAATTCAGCATCCATTTATCTGCTGTCTTCTCTGGTGGCCTAGGGCTAAATTCTGTGACTTCATCAGCTTTCAGCTCCCACATTTCCCTGGATATGACAGATGGCCTCACCCAACATGCCTAAACCAGCCTTGGAAGTGACATGGACAAAGGTTTGTATTTGTCCTTATATCTCTACCTCTGGACATGATGAGACTGCAGCATGGAAACCAGGGTGGCAGACACAGCTGTGTGGCACTGTGCCAGTCTGGCTTGGTTACCAGCAATACTAACAGTGAGTGCCAAGTACAGGTACCATATGCCTTGCAGATATATCAGTTGATCCTAAAACAATCTTTAGATGTCCTGAAACTAAAGCCTAAAGTGAAACAAGTGGCTGAAATTGGCATTTGGTACATGGTGTGCTGGGAACCTAATCCAGACTTTGCCTTTTGGAGCCCTCTCCTTAACCGCTGTGGTGGTCTACCTCCTGAGACCATCAGTTGCTAAGCCTGTTTCCTAATCTTTAAAATCAGGCTGCTGTTTCTCTCTAAGAGCTCAAGGTTTGGATATGGTTTCTAAAGGGTCTGGTGCCCAGGTAAGACTTAATAAATTATTCATACAGAAGTGCGTGTCATTTTGAGTCTGGGGCTTTAGCCTGAAATGATCTTGAGTAGTCACCTAGCAGCCTTAACCATGTCACAGCACCACTCAAAGCATGCCTTGGGGCTGGAGAGATGGCTCAGTGGTTAAGCACACTGACTGTTCTTCCAGAGGACCTGGGTTCGGTTCCCAGCACCCACATGGCAGTTCACAACTGCCTGTAGCTCCAGTTCTAGGGGATCTGGCATCCTCATACATGCAGGCAAAATACCAATGCACATAAAAATAAAGTATTTTAAAAAGCATGCCAGATTTCCACAGCTTTGGGTCCCCATTAGTTTCTTGTTTTGTTTTTTTTTTCTTAATAAATATGTAGATCAATCTGGCCTTGAACTCACAGATATCCACCTGCCTCTTCCTCTACCAGAGTGCTGAGATTAAAGGTGTACACCACCAAGCCCAGCTTTAAATTTTTTTAATTCTGTTTTATTTTTGTGGGGGTGGGCAGGGTTGTGCAGATGAGTATAGTGCCCACAGAGTCCAGAAACAGGTGGTAGATGCCCTGGAGCTGGAGTTACAAGCAGTTGTGAGCCACCTGATGTAGGTGCTGGGATCTGAACTTGGGTCCTCTGCAAGAGCAGCAAGGGGCTCTTAATCACTGAGCCATCTCTCCAGTGCCTCCATCTTTGTGAGTTAGCTCTCTTAGTTCCACTAACAGATTTTGAGACCTAAAGTCCTACCTAAAGTTTTGTTCTTGGAGGCAAATTCTCACATTTATTTGTACAAGCCCATTTACCAGGTGCTGATCATGAGCTGGATTCTACCAACATGAGAATACTGTCTGCCCCTGGGCACAGAGCCCGGATTGCAGAAATGGCAGAGCAAACAAAGGAGGTGGCAAACACTGGGTGGTGCAGGGAGGACTGACTTCCCTTTACCAGGAGGCAGGCAGTACTGAAGCTGGTGGCCTTTGTTTCTTCTCTGTGTCTAGTTGTGGGACAACTGATAAGCACAGGAGTGAACAGAACTTAGATGGCCTCTCTGGACATAAAGCTCTAAGGCTGAGAGCATCACATGCAAACTTCTGGGACCAGGCAGAGGTAGGAACCCTCTAGAACCCAAAGGAGGTAGTGTGATTGGACATTTCCTGTCCTGCCCCAACTGTTCGTCCCAAATAAACACACAGAGGCTTATACGAATTATAAATGCTCAGCCAATAGCTCAGGCTTATTACTAACTAGCGCTTACATTTTAAGTTAACCCATATTCCTTATTTACATTCTGCCATGTAGAGACACCTTTATTAGCATGGCGCGTTCATCTCCTGCTCCCTTGGCACCTGCCTGGCGACTCCTGACTCCGCCCTTCTCCTTCCCATCATCCTTAGTTTGGTCACCCACCCATGCTTCCTGCCTGGCTACTGGCCAATCAGCGTTTTATTAACCAATGAGAGCAATACATACTCACAGTGTAGAGAAGGATTATTCTACAGCAAGGTAGGAATGGTGCCTGTCCCGTTTTCAGTTCCATGCCCGTCTGAGTCCCTGGAGACTGTGCCCTAGGTCTCTCAAGAGTTAGCTGGTACCCAACTCCCTGTGCAGCAGCAGCTGGGAACTGTCGCCTCCCCAGCACCTAGATGATTTTCTGAAAGGGCTCAAATTTCTTCATAGTCGTGGTCATCCGTGTCTGGGTCAGGCAGGGGATATGACTCAATGATAGAATATTTGCCGAGCGTGCCCGAGGATTTGGGTTTCATGCCCACCACTGAAGAAGAAGAAAGTCCGGGTTATTCAGAATCTTGTCTTTAGGCAAGTTCCTCCTTGCCTGACAGGGAAGGCGTGGCTAACTATGGCCCAGAAACCACAGTCCATTTTCCTTGACCACTACAGCCATTTTTCTGTCCTGATTGTCAAAGGAGGACCTTGTGTCTGGGACTGGTCTCATTTCATTGCTAGGGTGTGGGGTCTAGGGAGAAAGACCTCTCCACCTGACCCACTCCATACAAGCTTGGATCTCTCAAACTAGGACCACAATAGGGTCCCCCGGGCAGAGCTAGCAGAGGTGGAAGAGGGACCTGATGGGCCAAAGGACTCACCTGAATTCTGGGTTTGGGTTTTGGATTTAAGGTCTTTCTTGTGGACAGGAATCTTGCTGTACAGATTTGATTTGTCCTTGGGGAGGTCTTCCAAGGTCTTCTTCGCCTTGGGTTCAGGCTGTGGGTGGGATTCCTGTTGTCCTATAACTTGAGACTGAGCAGGAACACAAAACGAAAAATCCAAAAAACCAGAAATCAGAAAAGGTACAAGGATCAGCTGTCAAGCCGTGAGACAGTTTCGCCGACAGTGCCACTTCTGTCTGCTTTTCTGGGTCAGGCTTCTCAGGGACAGGAGTCTCTCGTGAGACTGAAACTCCTCGGGACTCATCTTTTTAACTTCCACTGCCACATGGCTACACGATAATAAATTCAGGCCTCCTGAGGTCTCAAAACAGTATGCTTGTTGAGTTCACAAAGCATACTTTGGATGGGTCACTCAGGCACATGGGCAGTGCAGTCAGGGCTGCGTTCAAACCCAGCCCTCCCATCCTTCTAGTTGTATGAGTTCCGGTGACTTGCCTCTGTTACCTCCGCTGTAAAGAGAATGTTAGTGCCTCTGTGTGTGTGTGTGTGTGTGTGTGTGTGTGTGTGTGTGTGTGTGTGT
>CABHPH010118169.1:0-17354 GCA_902168325.1 Peromyscus nudipes
GCCAGTTATTGGGGTGAACACTGGAAGATCAGAGAGCCAGAACAAGCAACAGCTACCTCACCTTGCCGGATCCTCAGCTGGTCTTGCTTCCTCAGATTGGAGGCCTCTGAGTCCTCATCCAGAATGGGTCTCAGCTGAATTGCTGCTCAAAAGCCTGAATGCTTAGCCAGGCCAAATGCTTCTAGTTTCTGGTCCTCACGCCTTATATACCTTTCTGCTTTCTACCACCACTCCCTGGGATTAAAGGCTCGCTTTCTGGGATTAAAGGCGTGAGTCACCATGCTTGGCTGTATCCTTGAACACATGGATTTCTGCCTCTGGAATGCTAGGATTAAAGGCATGTGCTACCACTGCCTATCCTCTATGTTTAATATTGTGGCTGTTCTGTCTCTGACCCCAGATAAGTTTATTAGGGTGCACAATATTTCGGGGAACACAATACCACACTGCTTAGATGGGGAAGCTGCTACTTCCACCCCGTGGGCCCTCCCACTGCCACGGCAGGACTCTGACCAGCCCCGTCACCCAGAACATGCACCTATTTGCTGTGTTCTCTGTCCCCATCCCCAGAACAGACCCTCTGCAGTCCCAACAGCTCCCACACTGTGACATGAGCTCCTCTGACTCAGCTTGACTTAAGTGACTGAATCTCAAATGAGCCAACATGACCTTGGTGTTTTCAGTTCCATCAAGATAAGAAAACACCACAAGAAGTAATTGAGAGAGTTAATAATTTAACAATGCAATAGACCTTGTAATTAAAAATAAGCTGAAGGAGGCCTCAAAGTGATTACAGTCATGTTTCAAGGGCCAATTACATCCAAAGTGCCTCTCCCTGAGTCAGACGAGAGAAAGGGAATGAATGGCGCCCACCGGCCTCGGAAGATTACCAACCGTGAGTATCACTTCTGGTCCCTGAAAACACATGGTACATGTGATCAATACTGGCTGACATCTTCTTTTCCCAAGGCACTTAGACCTGCCCCCTCTCCCCTGTCCCTTCTGCCTTTTCTGGGGCATTTCTGAAAAATCTCAAGCTTCGCCCCACCCCACCTTTTTTAACGCCTCAGGGCCTCCCCTCCCTGGTGAGCTTTAGTGGGCATTATCAAATGGTGTCCTTGTTTTACGTATCAAGCCAATGAATAAAGCAGTGTTCTCTCCCAAAGCCCAGTATTCATGCCTACTCCGCTGAGAGCAGGGTAGCCTTGCAGCCATGGCCCAGGTCACAGCTACTGGCCCCTTGAGGCACTAGGCAACGTTTTCTCTGTCTTCATGGAGCCAACGCTGGCCTCCCAGTTCAGTTACCCACTCCACCCTCAGCTCACAACATCCCACTGGGTCCAAATATTTGTATTTGGAGGCTTTCAGGAATGTCATTTCCAGACCTAATTGTTTCCTTTCATTTTTAATGCATAAACTTCTGTCATCTTTATTAATCCTGGTTATCATATCACAGATATTTTCTCCCTAGAAATAAATACGTTTTCTGATAAATCTCAGCTCACCCATGGACGGCACCGTGCATGTAAGCATCACCCTGCCAGGGATGATGGGGAAAAGGGTTACAGCAGGAGGTACAGAGAGCAAGGGTGGGCAGCAGGGCAAGGACTGACCAAGGTGCATTCCACACTGAACCCCAACCTGGCTCTATTCACCACTGTGGCCAAAGCAACTCCTCAAACGACAGCCCTGCCTTCTTTTCCTTTTTTATACTGGAGCCAGAGGGCCCAAAGACCATGGCCAATGAAGGAAGTCAGGGGTATAACTACACAATGCTAGAGGAAGCCAAGCATGTGTTTCTGCACACCCAACACATTCCTAAAGCCTGGGGCATAGGGCCTTTCAGACCTCCCTTCATTAGAAACTGAATTTTCAGGGAAAATTCAGGCACAAGAACCACAGGACCCATGCCAATTCCTGCCCCAGTGTGAGGGGGCTCAGGACACAGGAAAGAGAACTACCCCTTTCTACTTCTTAGAAACCTACCCATGGGGGTCGGGGTGGGGTGCTAGATGGCTCAGTGGCTAGGAGCATATACTGCTCCTGCAGAAGACCTGAGTTTGGTTCCCAGTGCCCATGCCAGGAGGCTCACATGGGATACCAGGGGATCCAATGCACTCTTCTGGATTCTGTGAGCACCTGTACTCACATGCGCGCGCGCACGCGCACACACACACACACACATATACACACACAATTAAAAATAATGAAAAATAAATCTTACAGCCAGGCAGTGGTGGCACACACCTTTAATCCCAGTACTGGGGAGGCAGAGGAAGGTGGATCTCTGTGAGTTTGAGGCCAAAACTACAGCAGTATTATCAAAAGGATCACACTCAATGCTACAGCAGTGTGATCTACAGGATCACACCCAATGCTTACAGCAGTGTAATCTAAAGGATCACACCCAGTGCTACAGCAGTATAATCTACAGGATCACACCCAATGCTACAGCAGTGTGATCTAAAGGATCACACCCAGTGCTACAGCAGTGTAATCTACAGGATCACACCCAATGCTACAGCAGTGTGATCTAAAGGATCACACCCAGTGCTACAGCAGTGTAATGTAATCTAAAGGATCACACCCAATGCCACAGCAGTGTAATGTAATCTAAAGGATCACACCCAATGCTACAGCAGTGTGCTCTAAAGGATCACACCCAGTGCTAACGCAGGCTCCACCTCCACCATCTCAGACAGCTGCTTTTCTGGAAGGGGAGGGGGGAAACCAGAGTCTCCAGAACTCCAAGCTTGTTCATCTTTTAAGCTGTGGAAATGTAGCTAGGTCCAAGCTCTTACAGAGACTATTCTGAGTCGGGGAGAACAGGTGAGGCTAACCGGGGCCTCCCTCAAGGCAGCGGTCCCTTTCCAAAATATCAACTTGGTCCATATATTGCATTCTTGAAAGAAAAGGAGTTCACCGGAAGACTTTTTCTCAGTTTTCTTTGGTGCTAAGACTTACCAGTGAGCAGTTTAAGGGCTGAGGTTTGAAGACTCGTGCCCTCACCCTTGCCCGTATCTGTCTGCAGCTCAGCTCAAGGCCTGGCTCAGTATGCGTGATCATTAAGCGCCTGCAGCATGAATGGGCCGCCTATGGGTTCCTGGAGCTGAAGGAGAAGCCACGCTCTCGTTACTATGTAGGTACAGTGTGTCTTGGTGCCACGCTCTCGTTACTATGTAGGTACAGTGTGTCTTGGTGCCAGGCTCTATGCTTGTTTGCCTTGGCCGAGCCATCTTCCTAGTGAGCTCAAAGACATCCCTTGCAGGCCCCTTCTTCTGGAACACTGTTGATATGTGGTTTTCTGCCTGCAGGCCCAAAGCCAAGAGTCTGACTTATGTGTTAAAGACATTCAGCAGTAAAGCATCCCAGCAGGCCTTAGAAAAGACTGTTTCCATCCACCCTCAGCCAAGCACCAGTCAGCTCAGCTTCCTTGCTGTAAACAGGCAGAATTGGAAACTTAATGAGAGACAGGCAGACTTTCTTGTGGACAACAATACAGCCAGTGACTTCTGGGATCCCAAATAATCTTGCCACCAAAGGTCATGTGGGAGAACTGCCTTTGCTTGGAATATGACTGCAAGAGATCACACACAGACATTCTCCAACCTACCAAGGCATTTTTGCTCATGGGTACCTGACTGAGGCAAGAAACCAGGGAAAGAGGCTAGCTCTGCCTCATGCCTGTCTCAGCACCTCTACCAACACATGGTTCATTTCATCTAGAAATAATCAGCAAAAGGGGGTTGGGGGAAGCTGGGGATACAGCTCAGTTGGTAGAGTGCTCACCTCCCATGCACAAGTCTTGGGTTTGACCCCCAGCGCCGCATAAACCAGGTCTGGTGGCATGTGTCTGTAATGCCTGCGCTTGGGAGACAGAGGTAGAAACAGGAGCATCAGAAGTTCAAAGTCATCTTTGACTACATAGAGGCCAGCCTAGGGTACCTGCCTCAATAGAAGGAAGGGGAGATGAAGGGGAGGGAAGTGAGGAGAGAAGGGGTGGGGGAGGGGAGAGAAGAGAGAGCTCTAACTCTAATGGAGTATGGCCCTTCTACCATAAACAATTATAAAACAGGGGCCAGTGAAACAGCTCACAGGTAAAGGTACTTTCCACACAAGCCTGGAGACCTGAGTCTGATCCCTAAAACACACACAGACGTGGAAGAGGAGAGCCTTCACAGAACTGCCTCTGATCTCCACATGTGTCTGCAGCACATACATCCACACACACATAGCATGCACACGCACATACACAATAATAAACAATTTTTTAAAAATAAAAAAAATAGAAAATGAACAGAGCCTACAGGACCCATGTGGCATTATGGAAGCCCCTGAAGTAGAGAGGCAAACAGGAGAAAAAAGGAATATTTGAAGAAATAATGACCAAAAAGCATCCCACACTGGACTAAGAACTCAGCACTCAGAAGGCAGAGGCAGGCAGATCTCTGAGTTCAGACCAGCCTGGTCTATGGAGCGAGTTCCAGGACAGCCTGAGCAAGGTTACACAGAGAAACTCCATCTTGAAAAAAACTAAACAAACAAACAAGCCTATGGGTATTATTTTTAACTAAGTGTGTCTGTGCGTGGGCAGGTGCCCGCAGAGTTCAGATGAGGGCATCAGATTCCCTGGAGCTAAAGTTATTGACAGTTGTGAGCAGCCATGTGGGTCCTCTGCAAAAGCAGTAGGTGCTCTTAACAGCTGAGATGTCTCTCCCGCCCCACTGTAAACATTCTGTGTTCCACTGTAGCTTTACTCTATTGTATTTATTGTGTGGAGGAAGGGGAATGCCATGGTAGGTATGTGAGGGCCAGAGGATAACTTTAGGGAGTCACTTCTTCCACCATGCACGTCTGGGGATCACACTCAGCTTGTCAGACTTGGCAGCACCCACTTTTACCTGCTGAGCCACCTCGCCAGCCCCCTTCCTAGCTTTAATACTCATTTTCCCCGTATTCGGCTTGGATGTTCTCAGATGTTACCAGCATAGTGTGTCCTTTCTTTTACAAAACGATGGTTTTTATTTTATGTGGATGGGTGTTTTGTCTGCAGCATGAGGGTACACCATGTGTGTGCAGTACTGGTGGGGTCCAGAGGGGGGCAGCATCTGATCCCCTGGATCTGGAGTGACAGACTCGTTAGCAGCCCCGTGGACAGTGGGGATTGAACCTGGGTCCTTTGGAAGAGCAGTTAGTGCTCTTAACTACTGAGCCATCTCTCCAGCCTGCCTTGCATCCTTTCTTAAAGCCATTTTCTTCGAAGTTATTCTACCCAAAAATGAAAGTGTCTCAAACATTAAAAATAAAGACATAGCAACTATAAACATTTGTAAACTAAACA
This sequence comes from Peromyscus nudipes, assembly GCA_902168325.1. Classification (NCBI taxonomy): domain Eukaryota; kingdom Metazoa; phylum Chordata; class Mammalia; order Rodentia; family Cricetidae; genus Peromyscus; species Peromyscus nudipes. The sequence continues at coordinate 5,342 of CABHPH010118169.1, forward strand.
ACAGAGCCCCAGAATGTATGAGGCAAACTGTCGGCAGACAAAAACTAGACAGAGCTGTAATGATAACTGGAAACTTCCATAGGCCACTTCATTAATGGATGGAGGAACTAAACAGAAGAGCAGGAAACGGGGCTGGGAGATGGATCAGCAGTTAGGAAAATGCACTTCTTAAACCAGCACATCCTAACTACATTCTGAGCATTTCTCCTTATACCCACAGATAAGCACAGGTCTCACCCCTCATTAAAGAACATCCAGCAGCAGATGGGGACCATTATAGAAAACCCACACTTGATCAAAATGCAGAGAACATGTGACCCTGTGGTGCCCAGTGAGGGCATCAGATTCCCTGGGGCTGACTAAACCTGAAACATCTACAACACAGCTCCTGTTCCTAAGGCTCAAGGATGATTGTGGAAAAGGTGCCCGTGGTGCTTTGAAAGAAAATGGCTCCCACAGGCTCACAGGGGGTGGCATTCTGGAGGAATGTTGTCACTGGGGATGAGCTTTGAGGTTTCAGAAGCTCAAAGCCAGACCCAGTGGCTTTCTCTCTCTGCCTGCTGCCTGCAGATCCAGAAGTAGAACTCTGGGCTCCTTCTCCAGCACCATCTCAGCCTGTGTTCTGCCATGCTTCCCGCCATGACAATCATGAACTAAACCTCTGAACTGTAAGCCAGCCTCAATTAAATGTTTTCCTTTATAAGAGCTGTGCCGTCATGGTGTCTCTTCACAGCAACAGAAACCCTAAGTCGGAGCAGAAAGGTTGTAAGGGCCAGAACAGGAAGTTTGCTGTGTGGCTGCATCTCCTAGAAATGTCAGAGAGGCGATACCTGTCAAGTCTCACCAATATGGCTGCCTAAACAACACCGGAAAAAGAACACGACAATACACACACTAACACGGAACGGAAAAATCTTACGGGGCCTCAACCCTAAATAATGAACTACAGGCAAATAAGTCTTCCGAGGTAACGGGAGAACGTGTGACCTGAGGGCAACCCTACAGCCTGAGTCTTGCTCAGTCCTCACTCCCCAGGGGGAGGGGCCTATAGTCAGTTTCTCTCTCCCCCTATCTCTCTTCATCCCTCCCTCTCTCCATCCCTCCTTTTATCCTCTCCATCCCTTCCTTTCTCTCTCTCTCTCTCTCTCTCTCTCTCTCTCCTTCCCCATCCCACTGACCCCTGGCCTTGTTTCAGAGCAAGGACAAGGATGGACAAGAATGAGATTGGAAAGCTCTAGAAAAGCCACCACCTACCACCTAGCAAGGCCACACATACCTGGAAGGCTCAGCACAGCACACACCTAACGCTGACCAGCTGTGTACCTGGAAGGCAGCTCCAGGACTACAGACCACTCCTGTACAGTTTCCTAGAGAATTCCTTCTCTGGTGGGTCCAAGGCTTGTACTGGCCCTTCTGTGGCCAATGACATGGTAAGAAATTTCTCCACCTACAATGTCTTTTTGGAACAATGAACCCAATTACTTTTCCCAACAACTCTATGAACTAATCAATTACCTATCTCACTAAGTACAGGCTGAGAGACAGAACTCAGCTCAAGGTCGCCCAGCACTGGCTTCAACCCATACTCCTCCTTTCCCTCTGTGCCTTATTCAATCTGAATTCCCAGGAGATGAGCTAAGAGCAGCATGGACCAGGACTACCTCAGCTCCAGGAAAGGTGGAACAGTGTGGACCAGGATTACCTTGACTCCCACAAGGATGGGACATTTAAGCCAGCCCTTGAGATACCTTCTTCCTCCCAAGAAACAGACATGAATGTACTGACTTCTCCCTAAGACTGCAAATGAGAGGACTCAGCCTGGAGGCCAGATCCGGTGGGGGAATCCAACACAGGCCTGTGACTCCAAGGCACACTGTAGCTCCCACCCAAAGGTGCTACCCATCTGGGGAGTCTCAGGTGTCAGTGCTATCCACCTATGCACCAAAGCCCCATGAGAAGGGTGTCAGGATGTAAACTACCAGAACATAGCGTCTCTGGAGTTCTCTACTAGGTTTCACTACAGAGGTATTAGGGCAACAGAGCCGTGGGAGGGGCTCTAAAGGCCATTCGTGAGCAGGTAGCAAACGTGCCCGGGCTCTTAATGGGCCGGAGGAGCACTAGGCATAGGGCTCCTCAGGGAGAAACTGCTGCTTGCCCCCAGTCAGACCTCAGCACACAGACAGCAGGTTACCAGCACAGAGGCATGTTGAAGGCCCCCACTCCAATTCCAACCTGTCTGGACAGCTTCCCCTCCTAAGTGAAAGTTAAGACACAAGCGAAGAGATTCCCAACGAGTTAAAGACTGCTATACTGTGGATCTGGCTGGAACTCTGCCCAGTCAGGCTACACAAATCTCAACTGCTTCATGGGGATCGGAGAGTGGGTACAAGCTGCTGCAGCATCAAACCAGGCTGAGAAGTGCAACCTCCTCAACAGACGCACGCACGCATATGCACACACATATCCAAATACCCCCGAGACCTCACCATCAGTGTGTGCTTTACCTTCCCACAGGAATGTGACAGCTGTCACTCTGCAGGCTGGTTCCCACCTACCCTGAAGGTAGGTGTGTCCTGGGTGTGAGCAGCTGCGGCAGATTAGATGCCAACTACATAATCCTGGGAGGAGCCAGGGGCTGCCTTGCTTCTAATTCCTTAGACACTTCATCTTAAAGCTTAAAGGAATGTGGGAACTGCTAGGCTAGGAGTGGGAAAAGCAACAGCCACTTTCTGTTCAAGCTCAGTCTGTGGGACAATAAACATGAGCAGCCCTCACCCCAAAGGAAGCCCAGCCAAGCCAGGCATGGTGACACATGGCAAGACCCTGTCTCAAAAAATGAAAGACAGACAGACAGACCAAGGCAGGCCTGCCTACAGACACAAATGCTGACAAGTTTTAACACATGCCTTTTCAGCTAACACAGAGAGAGGCCATGTCGTGCCAACCCTGGGCAGAGGTTCCAGGTGGCCAGTCTGGAAGCGAGCAGATCATATCCAGTTGGCTACATCAGTGCTGAAGGTCAAATGTGGATCACAGGTCCCTCGCCCAGCAGCTCAGGGGCCTGTCAAACCCCAGAAGCATTTTCAGCCTGCGCATGACCTGGTACTCCTGAAGTCAGAAGTTACTGAAGGCAGCACCCTCAGCAGTGACCGCCGCCACCAGGGCTGATTCTTCTGGTCTGAGCAGCCTCACACAGACAGCAGGGAGCCCAGGCCCGGAAAGTGATTACCTGCGAGCCCTTCTCTGCCATCCTAGTTTGCTAGTGTTAGCAGACGTGAGCAGCCAGTGACAAACTGAACCTCAGGAAGAATTCAGACTCTAAGTGGCATCCTGGAGGCAGAGCTCCTCGGCTGAGCAGACCTCCCAACAACTGGCTGGGGCGCACTTGCTCCAGCACAGGCCTCCTGCAACCACCAAAAGTCAGCCCTGTAATAAACACACTGATGAAAGCACAGATTGATATCTTTACCATTTATTTCTTAAAATCTTATTCAAAATATTAAATAATACAATTTCAGATATGAAAAAAACTACTGCGATAAAACAGTCTGGGTCTATATGACTATGCTGCGCATTCTTCAGCCAGTCAACTGTCCCTGAGGGAGGACAGTCCTCCCTCTTCAGTGGCTGCTGGCTCACCTGGGCTTTACTGAGCACACAGCAAAGGCTGCGCTTTCTGGAGAGTTGTAATGAAGCTTGGTAGTCAACCATGGTTCAAATCACACATTTACATCCTGATCAACTCTAAAAAACAGGCTACCGTGAAATACAGTAAATAATTCCAGTTGCTGGGGGCAGGGCAACATAATAAAACGTGACAGGAGTCTGAATGTCACCATGCACAGATCGGTGTGCAAACTTTCTTCAGATTATCACTTTAACTGCAGGATTGAGACACAGCATCATTTAAGTGATAATGGCCTCTAAAGTCTCTTCAATTTACTGTGCAGCAAGAAACAAACTGAAAAACTCTGATCTAAGTTTTTAAACTCTGCTCACCACTTGAACCCTTGGAACTTGTGCTAAAATCAAGTGCTGACTAAAAGCAACCATTGTTTATGGGTTAAATATTCTACCAGGTTCCACCTTAAACTTCATTCAGTAATCCAAACCAAAAACTGCTATCTAGATAACATTTCAGCTGTGTTCACTGGGAATTACAGTCTATTTTGCAAGAATTCCTATACAAGTTTAATGTGTGATTGGTAAAGCAGCAGCCACATTATCTTACACTGTTTTAAGTGCCTAAAAACATCCAAAGCAGTTTTTTTTAAATAATTACATTTATTTACTATGTGTGTATAAGCACGTGTGTGTAGGTGCACAAATCTGTGGCACACACGTGGAGGTCAGAAGACAACCTGCAAGAATCCACTCTCCCTCTGCCACCCAGGTCCTGGGGACTGAACTCAGGGTCTCAGGCTTGGCAGCAAGCGCCCTCACTGGCTGAACCCACCCTACCACCCACCTTTCAACGCAGTTTTGAGAGAGAGGAAAATGTGTTACTTTAAAGCAAAGCATTATAATCACAATATCCTTGTACATTAAAGTTTGGTACCACACACACAAAGAAATGTGTTTGAAAATATGCTATCTGCAAGTGGGTGGGGCAGCCACACCTGTAGTACCAGCACTTGAGAGTCCAAAGCAAGAGGACCCGCTGTTCAAGCCCAGCCTAGGCTATTTAGTGAGACCCTATCTCAAAAATTAGAAACAGAATCAAGGAAAGAGGAAAGCGGCATCTGGACGGCAGCAGTGGTGAAAGCAGCAGTGCTGGCCCTGGGGGACTGCAGCTCTGGTCTGGGGTCTTTCAAAGAGGAGGACACTGCTGCAGAGGCACGATGAAGGGAAATAACAACACCTACACAAAAATATACAGTGACGTTTAACTCACACTTCCGATACCTGATTGAATCTAGCGCTAAAGAACAGATTAAAAAATTAGATACTCCTTATTTGTGACATTTAGTTCCCAAAGCACCAAGGCCAAAGAGAGTGCCCCCTCTTAGTTAAGTACCACTTGCCTGTGGCAGAATTCTGCATGACATCATATAAAAGTCAAGCAAATAAAATGACAGAAGAAGCAAACCCCAGTCACAGTGCTTTAGAAAATATAATCATTGGTGATCTTCAGGGAAGGCATGGCCTCATTCACATTCTGGTCCAGACGATGGTACTCCACTGTTTTGGAACACAGACCATCACGCCACTTCCTGCTTTGAACTAGGAGGAAAATCTGAAATAAAACAAAGCAATTAGACATGCCAAAGAGAAAACGCATCTGGTAACGTTTATGTAAAGTGCAGGATCTTGTTTAGGCTTGGGGACACAGAAGCTTATCACAGTAATAAAAGGACAGTGGGCGGGGTGGAGACCAGGAGTTTACTTGCCCCACAAGTATTAGCACACTCAGCTGGTCAGTTAACAAGGGACTCCAGTGGTCTGTCTGCTGCTTTCTGTCACTGGGTCACCGACACTCAGAGCTGGAAGACTTCTGAAATTAACTGGTCCATTTTGTCATTTCTCAGGTAAGAAAATTAGGAAGAGGAAGACAGACAGCTTGAGTCACAAGACAAGTCACAAGAACCAAGCTCTCAAGAGCACCATACATTGAGGAAGCTGGGCTTGAGTTCCTTTAGAATTCTGAAAGGCTCACGACTCAGTAGCATTAAGTGACACCCACCCCCACCCCGCCCCATTAGCTTATGCCTAGGTTATTAGGTTACTCCTTTAACCCAGGAAAGCAATTCTAACAGAAATAGTCATCATGGTGCTACCTCTGAACCAAAACTTGGAATCATCTAACTGTCCAATAGGAACAGAGCACAATCAATTATGCAAATATTAAACCATATTTTTAAATAATATGTTATGGTGCCAAAGTGGACGGCAGAAAGCTCATGAGACCTCAACTCTACACAAAGAAATACAGGCAACTAAGAGATGTTAAGAGCTGTAAAGAACACACCAACTGGTTATCCAATAAATAGCTCTGAAAACAATACACAAGCCAGGCAGTGGTGGCACACGCCTTTAATCCCAGCACTCGGGAGGCAGAGGCAGGCGGATCTCTGTGAGTTCAAGTCCAGCCTGGTCTACAGAGTGAGTTCCAGGACAGCCAGGACTACACAGAGAAACCCTGTCTCAAGAAAGAAAAAAGAAATTACATCATGCGTGTATATTTGTGGACCGGAAATACGCTAAAATTTACTTTAATGCTCTGAGTAGCAGCTTAAACTTTTTTTTCCCCCTAAGTCTTCAGATTTCTGAATTCTCTACATTAAATGTATTGTTCTGGGAGTTTGTTTGTTTACAGCCAGATCCATTTATTTATTTATCTTACTTACTTATTGCCAGATCCCTTGGAACTGGAGTTATAGGTTATGAACTACCTTGTGGGTGCTGGAATGGGCATTTGAAACCCAGTCCTCTGCAAAAGCAGCCAGTGCTCTTAATCACTGAGCCAACTCTCCAATCCCTGGATGTTTATTTTTGAGACACGGTTTCATACAGTCTAGTTCGGCCTTGAAGACTAGTGATCCACCTGCCTCTACCTCCCAAGTATCCAGATGCCAAGACTACAAGCATGTATCACCACACCGGCCATACATAAAGACCTTCTGTCCTTCCTCCCTTTTTCTTTTTTCTTTTTTGAGGCAGGGTCTTAAATATATATCCCAAGCTATCCTGACCCTCAATATTCAAAGATGACAATGAATAACCTTGAATCTCGGCTCCCCTGAATTCCCCTGGAGTTACAGAAGTGTGTTACCATGTGCAAGTTTATGTGGTGCTGGGAAATGAGCCCAGGACATCATGTATGCCAGAAAGTACTCTAGGAGTGGAGCCACAACCCTAGCCCAATCCTTGTACAACCAGAAAATAATGGTACTGTAAAATCTCCAAGTCAATGCTCCACAAATGCAAGACAGGTGTAATGGCACACGCCTTTGACCCCAGCACTTAGTAGACAGAGACAGGTGGGTCTCCATGAGTTCAAAGCCAGCCTGATCTACACAGTGAGTTCTAGACAGCCAGGCTATATAGTAAGATCCTGTCTGAAAAATAAATAACTTGCTGGACTTTGGTTTCATTCATTATGGGGAAAAAAAATCAAGCAATTTCCTAGAAGCACATGTAGCATTATTCCTAACTTGTCTAGTGTACCGGACTCATAACTTTATTAGAAACGTTAACAGTTTATCACCACTTTCTCAGGTATGACTGAGACGGTGAAGCCTTACAACTCACCTTCCTTTTGTTGTGATACGCAACGTACACAACAGCTGCACAGAAAGCGAAGATGAGGAGGTGAAAGAAGAAATGGCTGTCCTCTCGGTCTGGGGGCGGGAGCTTCACCACCTTCACCGAGTCCTCGAAGAGCTGGAAGTGCCTGTCGGCTTTGCTCAGCTCTATGTTCAGATTATCACCAGGCTCCTCGTCCCGGGGGTTGGTGGTCCAGTCGTAGTCAGGCTCTCCGTAGTCACTATTGTCCAGAGTGTCTTTGACTGTGGATGGGGAACTGTTGAGGGCCAGAAGATCCTCCTCCTCCATGCTGGGATCTTCATTGCCATCAGCCTCGTCCTGGGACACAGAAGGAGAAGCAGAGGGGGTGGGTGCCACAGAGGTGCCTCCATTTTTCTCTGTACTGGCTGGGGGAGGAACAGTGGTGCTGATCTGGGAAATAGAAGGTTCGGTGTTGTTTCCAGCTGTCAGCACAGCTGGAGAAGAAACAGTGGGGTTGTGTGGAGTGTTCTCTGGAGTATCTGAAACACAAAAGCACCCCGACATTGCCAACCTTTTCTTCACTAAGAGAAAACAGTATTTATCAAATTTTTCACTAGCATTTCTCCTGAGTATAATAAATTCCTGCAGCTTTCCCTTAAGATCTAGTTAAGTCTCAATGACCAGCATTCAATTACATTTCTTCTTGGGCAATTTATCTCAGCTAACAATTGCTTTGCTCAGTAACACCTTGAACCAGTAAGGGACCCACTGCGGCGGCACAGCCTGCTACTCAAAGAGCAAGTGAGCATCTGATTTCAGGTCAGGCGAAGTCAGCACGGATGCCAGCCCACCCCTACTGTTTTCCTTTACCAAAGACTGAACTTCAGTCAGCCTTGTCCAGGCTCCACCTCATCCCCAGAGCAGAAAGAGAGGAGGCTAATCCTGGGTCAAGTGGGTCACAAAAATCAATTGCCACACACACAAAATCTGGAACTAAGTACACTATAAAACAAGTACTTAGAAACTGCCTTTGCTAAAAATCACTGACCCCTCAACTAGAGCTCTGGTTAAAAGCCTTCCCTTTTCTGTGTCCTGCTTCCCTCTGAAGGTTGGTAAGGCAAGCACTCAAGGACGTGTTTGTGAGTCTGTTATCCCCCTTCAAGGCTGCAAGCAGAGAAATAAGCCGCTGCCCTAACCCTGCAGGCCCCCCGATCTACGAAGAGCAGCCCCTCCAAGGACAAACTAGGGACCCACCAGGGAAACGACGCATCCTGAAACAGAAGTGTATCATCCCCCAAGACCCACCACAATCCCTCAAGCAATAGGAACTTCTGACCACGAACGAAACCAGAGACAAGGATCCCAGACTATCCCCTGCCCAAGATGCTCAGTTATTCACAATCTGCCCCTCCCTGCCCCACACATAACCTTCAAAGTTCACGTCAGGATCCTGGAAACAGGACTTAGGGGTCATTGAACCCCTTTCTCAGTTTCTCTCTGTCCTCAGTGTGGCCACATTAATTCTCTGCTCTTCACCATTCCTTGACTCTAATTTGCATATTGGGGAGAGGTAGCAGAGCCTAGTTCGTTGGGGCTGCCAGAGCCCAGGCTTTTACTCTAAAAATTCTGGTTTCAAGCATATAACCAGTATAGGAAGCTACAAACAAGCTGTAGACTCTTCGAAAATAAAAAATTACAAAACACCAAAATTCTAAGGGACAGGAACCAGAAACTCGAACTTGCAAGCTAAGTGGCAACAGCCTGTTTTAAAGATTGGGAAGGCAGTCTCCGGATGGAAATGAAGCCAAATGCTTGCACAACCTCCCAGCCTGGGCCTCTACTTCCTCAGGAAGGTCTGCTGAGGTACAGCTAGGACTTTCACAGAAATAACTCCGCACAGTACAAAGGCCCACTGAGAAACAGTCTAGAGGAAAGCTGCTGAATAGCCGAACAGTGTTCCAGTCTGTAACCGAATGTAGCCAGCCTCTCCTGAAGAACTTTGGGGCCACCTATCACTCTTTTCAAACAGGCAAACCCTGCTATGTGTGATCTAAACCTTCAGTCTATAAAAACAAGCCACAGGCCTTCACAAATATGCCCATGTACAGAAAACAGCTGTTCATATAAATACTGTCTCATTTAAGGAGCACAGCTGACATCTACTTTGTACATAGAAAAGGGAGAAGGGTTTTAAGAGGAAGAAGATTCCTAGAAAAATACCTTCTAACAACAACAAAAAAAATCGTTTAAAAAGATAGTAGAATTAGGATGTGGCCTAGTATATATGGGACACTAAGTTTGATCCTTAGCACCAGAAAAATAAATAAATATTAAAAGATAGTAAATTAGAGCCCAGGAATAGCAACACACACGTACGAGGCGGGCAAAGGGGCAGTGGAGGTGGGAGGCTCCAGAGTTCAAGGTCACCCTTAGTCTACGCAGCTAGAGGGCACCCTGGGCTATGAGACCCTGTCTCCAAACCAAACAAATCAGTCTTCCTCTGTGAAACGTTTTGGAGAGTCTCTAAAGGACCTGAGCCAGGAGGGGCAGGACAGAAATCCTCCAATGGGCCCTCCAGATCTGTCCTCATGCTTCTCTGTTGATGAACCAGAAACCTGATTCCCTTCTAAACATGCTGGCCCTGCAGCCCTTCTGCACAGCTGGTTTCTCTCCCACACCCCTGCACAGACTGAAGGAGGGGTACAGACCTCCACCACACACTATTTTCCCATTCTTCTCCAGAAGTGTCACTGGCTTGGGGGCAAACATCTCCCCTGTCACCAACTCCTAGAAGGCTCCCACATCCTAAGACTTTCGCTCCTAACTGCAGGGTTCTCACTCAGAGCAGAGCTCCTATCTGAATTTCAAAAAACATGACCTCTCTTCTGCTGAGTCAGCCCAACCTCCACCATCAGCCTCTCCCCCACCATTATCCCTTCTCCCCCACACCCATCTGCAGCATCCTGCTTCCTGGAACGCTCGCCTAGCTTTCGGATTCATTTGCTGGTCTTCTCAATCCATTAAGACTTACACCCATCCTCACTTTGTCAGCCCCCGGTGGCCACCACCAAATCTTGCTGAAAAATTCTCTTCTCTTTATCAGTGTTCAATGCCGTGGCCAGGCACTCAAATCCCTCTTGTACCCATGTCCAATTGCCTTCCCGCTCACACGCTGTCTCACTCATTTGGCAAAGGCTAAATCAAACCCTCTATTTCCTTTCATCTGAAATTCAGTGTGGTTATACTGTCCATTTTCCTCCCTTCTTCCTGAAGCATCCTCAAATTTCCAACACCTTCTCTGGTACCCACCCCCTTTTTTTCAAAGCACTGGTGACCTCACTGTCTGACTTCTCTCAGAAAAACGATCATCAGAAGAGAACTTCCACAAACCACCAGCACTCTGCTCACTCAACCGGTAAGCTGCTCACAGGTAAGCCGCCTCCTTTGCCACACACTCCTCCTCTGTGATGCCCACCTCAACAAAGGGAGGGCAACACCAATGCACCAGGCAGCCACAGACGGAAACCTCTGAAAGAACAGGCAGTGAGCCCTGCCTCCTTTCGAGTCTTCTCGGGTTCTCTACGCCAGCAACAGAAAGTAAGAATGGACTTGGCTGTGTGAGGCAAGGTCCTGCGTTCAACCCCCCACACAGACAGAACTGAGGAAGAGGATATGGGGGAGTGGCTGTTTATTATAGGCCGCAAGACGGACGTGATGTTTAAAGTCCATCAGTGGAATCCACACACTACCAAGCCAGATGAACCTAGTTTTCACATCTTATTTCACAAAAATTAACTAAACATAAGTCATGTAAAATATAAAATATTAAAGGATAAAACTAGAAAAAGACAAAGGAGAAAAATCTTTGAACTATGGAGCTGGGAAAAAGAGTTCTTAAATTTTACCCAAAAAGTAAACACATAAAAGGGAAAAAACTGGTAACTGCTATTCTTCAAAAGACAAAATTTTTGCTCTGTCAAAGAGCCCCACAAGATAAAAAGACAACTATTTGCAAGTCCCATACCCAACAAAGTATGTGTTCCTAAAATAAAGAACTCTCAAAATTCAAAAGTGAAGGACACAAACAACCCAACTAGAACGAAAGTCGTGGTGGAAACAGACAGAAAGGGGACCGTAAGTTCCCTCTGACCTCCATTCACACTACAGCACACCAAGCCCCACCACCACCACCCCACACACACACAAATAAATCAACGCCCATACCTACACCAAGCATAAAATTCGAAGGCTGTCACTTCAATGCCAACGCCTAGTCCAAGCCACTAGCCTCTAAGCTTTGCAAATATCTGCCTGCTTCCACCCCAACCCTACTGTCCACGTTCCACACAGCAGCCTGGCATCCTGTAGAAACTTACGGGAGGTCATTCCTCTACTTACAACTTCCTTTAGCAGGCTGGAGAGATGGCTCAGAGTTCAAGATGACACACTGTTTCCCAGAGGACCAGATTCCTGTTCCCAACACCCATACTGGGAGGCTCGCAACCACCTGCAACTCAACAATGCTCTGGCCTCCACTGGCACTCACCACCACATACCCACAGACGCAGACAGGCAGGCAGAGAGACTGACACAGGCACACAATTTTTTAAAAAGATCCTTCAGGCTCCCCTTTCTTGAAAAAGCCAGTCTTAGTAATTGTCTACAAGATCCAATTTGAGGGGCAGAGAAGTGGCTCAGCAAGCAGACAGTTTGTACTTTGGAACTCACATGGTGGAAAGCAAGAACTGACTCCCTGTCCTACACACACACACACACACACACACAC
>CABHPH010118170.1:0-11343 GCA_902168325.1 Peromyscus nudipes
GGGGGGTGGGCTTCTAGGTTTCTCTCTTTTTTTGCTTCCTGCTTGTGGATTAGATGTTAAGACTCAGCTACTGCTCTGGCTCTATGCCTGCCTGTCTCCTGCCATGTTGAATGTGGACTCGTTCTCTGAAACTGTGAGCAAGCCCCAAATTGAATGCTTTCTTTTATAAGTTGCCTTGGTCATAATGTCTCTTTATAGCAATAGAATAAGACAGAGAAGAAGGGAAATATTCACATGAAATCCTAGCAGAGAACATGTTCCTCCAAATCTAGTAGTAACGGACTAAAGCTACAAATGTATCTGCCTTTCACACTGATCCACAGCTAAGAAGTAAGCATTCATTTTACCCATTCATCTTATTTTTCCATTAGTTATGGAATCTCGTACTTATGCATTCCCAAAGAAATTATTTAAACATAAATTCTAATGTTCTCATTATTATGAAATTAAATTTGTTTTAATAAATATAACCATATTTATACATTATTACATACAGTATATTAACCAGGGAAATAAAAACTGCATCTTTTTATTCTAAAAAGTGTCCTGGTAGCCGGGTGGTGGTGGCGCATGCCCTTAATCCCAGCACTCGGGAGGCAGAGGCAGGCGGATCTCTGTGAGTTCGAGGCCAGCCTGGTCTTCAAAGCAAGTTCCAGGAAAGGCGCAAAGCTACACAGAGAAACCCTGTCTCAAAAAACCAAAAAAGTGTCCTAGCATAGGGGATAATGGCTTAGCAAGTAAAATGCTTGCCATGAAAACCTGGCCCCTAAATTCAACCCCAGGAATCCATAGAAAGGTAGCAGACTCCACAAAGTTGTACCCTAACCTCCACATGCAAACTGTGGCATGCATGCACTGGTCCCTCTGCCCCCACATACACACATACAGCGTAATAATAAAAATTAAAAAATTAAGACCTATGATCCAAAACAAATGAACACATGCATGCCATGATGTCCCAGGCCTATTATCTCAACATTTGGGCAGCAGACACAACAACACTGGCAGTTCAAGATCATCCTGGAATGCAGTCAAGTTACATGTCAAGTCCAAGACCGCCCTGAGCTACATGAGACCCTCTCTCAAAAACTAACCAACCAACCACTCACCACACTGCCAGCACAAGAAATCCACAATCCAATAAAACGAAGCAAAAACCAAACCAAACCAAAAAACTTTAGAACCATTTTAAATGTAGCCTGGAATGAACTTTCGTTCAGTATTTTGAAAATATGAGCCAGAAAATACAAACAATATATGCCATAAAGTGTATTTAAATTTGTTATAGAACAAAATTTGTCAAAATTTAGATTTTTAAGCTTTGGACTTTAAAATTGTTTTAGCTTACAATCTCAAATTTATGAAAGATATTAAGTCACCTCTTGTATTAACAGAACCCTGTTAAAGAACTGGGTTTTTTTAACCTTAGAATAACCACAGGAAGGGGCTAGGAAGACAGCTGGGTTGGTAAAGCACTTGCAAGCTTGAGGACATGCATCTGCCTCTCCAACCCAAGTATAGATGGTGGGCAATTGTCAATCTAGCCTGGGGAGGCAGATACAGGGAGATCCCCCAGGTCTGGCCCAATGGGTAAGCATCATGAAAGCCAATGAAAGACCTATTTCATCTGGTGACTTCCTCTTACGGAACCCATACCCACACTTCTCTACCTTCTTCTGAGCGCCTTTCCCCCCATCTAGTCCTGGTGCTTAAGCCTATATCAAACTTATCTTTAATAAAATCTCCAACTCTGCTTCACTAAAAGAGGGGTGCTTAGGGGGAAGAAGAGGAGAGAAAGGACTCTATGTTTCAAAGAAGTTGTGGCCTTCCGAGGAAGAAACCCTGAGGATATCCTCTGGTCTCTACCTGCATGGCCATGTTCACACATAATAACCACATAAACTACTACCTTGCACTGTAAAGTTTCTATCCCTCTACCTGTTCATGGTTTTTTCTTTTAAAATTTAGCCTGCACCCACACCTTTTGTGTGTACATTAAACTTTAAACATGCGGTAACAGCTTCAAACCTTCAGCCAGCTTTTCAGGTAATCCGTCTAACCTGAGTGAGTTTGTCCAGTTCCCCAAGCCAGGCTCCAAACATCTTATCCAGGTCCTGGTCTTCCTTGTCACTGTCTTCCTCAGCACCATGGTCAATTTCTTCATCTGACAACTGCTCCATCTGAAATGCAGGCATGTGTGTTGAGTGAGCAGGTACAAAGTTAACTTAATTATTCAAGTTATATAATTGTATATATATTATACAAGGCCTGATACATGATGTGACTCTCTGAAATCAAATCTTAGAAAACAAATGATTAATGAAGACGATGGTGATAAGCAGAGTATGGAAAAAGCCTCAGTTCTTCAAGGAACAGATGAGCCCAGGAGGTCAGTCTCCTAAGAAAGGGAAACTATCAAAGGACTAGAGTCACAAACAGCGATTTCCAAAATATACAGAGTACTCCTTTCAACCAGCAGAGAGTTGAAGGCTGGACAAGGCAACTCACTATGAGGAAAAGGGTCCCCAAAGCTGGCACAATAATCATAGACAGGCCGTTCCCACTGTTAGGAGTTCCACAAGACCGAGCTACACAACTGTCTCATATATGCAGAGGGCCCAGGTCAGTCAGTCCCATGCAGGCTCTCTGGTTGTCAGTTCAGTCTCTGTGAGCCCCTGTGAGCTCACGTCAGTTGACTGACTCTGTGGGTCTTCTGGTGGTGTCTTCATAGGACTTTCAGCCACAGTCACAGTTAGCCTTTCTCTTCTCCACTGGAAGGAAAGATCCCAAGAGTAAGGGTTCATTTCCTTCTGTAGCTACATACTCTGAGTGGCTGGCACTTGGGCCACAGTTGTGTGCTTAAGTATCTGTTTAAATAAATGAGTATTTAAATGCACACACACACACACACACACACTTTTTAAAAGGTCCCTAAGAACTTAAGACCAAAGCCCACAAGATAAATATTATTACACAAATAATAAAGGACGAAAACAAACCCTGAGTACTAGTCCTTCAGAACCAGGTAGGTTCTTAACTCTGCAGGAGTGAAGACCCAGATTCCAGATCCAGCTGCTCACAGCTGTTTCTAACTCCAGTTCTAAGGAATCTGATGCCCTCTTCTGGTTTCCACACGCACTGCATGTGCACAGTCCACAAGCATGTGCTTGGTACAATACTCATAAACAGTTCACTTCTGGTTTCCACACGCACTGCAGATACACAGTCCACAAGCACATGCTCAGTACATACTCACAGTATAAACAGTTCACTTCTGGTTTCCACACGCACTGCATATACACAGTCCACAAGCATATGCTCGGTACATATTCACAGTATAAACAGTTCACTTCCGGTTTCCACACGCACTGCAGGTACACAGTCCACAAGCATGTGCTCGGTACATACTCACAGTATAAACAGTTCACTTCTGATCCTCTTGTCCCCACTTCCTGGGTTTTGGGACTTACAGGTGTGCACACTAGAATTTATGGGGTGCTGGGGATGGAACCAAGGACTTCATGCATGCTAGGCAAGCACTGTATCAGCTGAACTACATTCCCAGCTAACATTATACCAGTTATTTAAAACTCTATTCAACTGCAAATGAAGAAAATTGGGCTAAGAAAAATGAAGTAACTTTCCCCAAGCTTAATAACAGTGAATAACAGTGTAAAAACTATATGACTTATTGACTATATTAGTGGTTTCTGAACTGACTATTGTAGAGTTGCTTTTATGGCCACCATGTATATAGGTAAGTTTGAGAAGGGTAAAAAATTTCTTTTCTTTCTTTCTTTTTTTTTTTTTTTCCGTTTTTTGAGACAGGGTTTCTCTGTGTAGTTTTGGTGCTTGTCCTGGATCTTGCTCTGTAGACCAGGCTGGCCTCGAACTCACAGAGATCCACCTGCCTCTGCCTCCTGAGTGCTGGGATTAAAGGCATGCACCACCACCACCTGGCTAGAAGGGTAAAAAAATTTAAATACCACATTTTTATTCATTTGTTCAATAACACTTATTGCTAAGGAAAAGAACAGTGACGTAAGGTCAGCTAAGACCCATTTCCTAGTGGATCCCTAGTCTACTGGCATGAGGAATGTAAAGTCAGAAGATAACTTGTGGGAATTGTTTCTGTCTTCCCAACACGGGGGCCCCAGAGATCAAACTCAGGTTGTCCAGCTTAGGGGCAAGCACCTTTACCTGCTGAATCATCTTGCCAGCCCCATCAAGGCTTAAAGAAACAAAGAAAAGAAGACTGGTAATCTACCATTTTTATATGCTAGGCAGTAAATAACTGTGCTCAATTATTAAAGGTCAAAGATTGTAGTATATATAGTAAACTCAACTGCACCCAATGTAACTATCCATTAGGTATACTTTAATATGAAACAATATTATTCCTGTTCAATTTTCCATGAAACTAATTATTCATGCCCATTTCTCCTATTAACTTTCTGTTTAGGAGAATCTCATTTATTAGTCAAGTTCTTCTTTGAGAGAGGAGGGAACTGTAATTATCCAGAAGGGTGGGCTTCTTGAGGCTTAGGAATCTGGTTAAGTACATTCTAGGTAGGGTAAGCTATACAGAAGTGAGGTAGGTGGGAGTGAGCAAGGGGAGGGAAGAGGAAGGGAGGATGAGACTGTCTCAGGGCTGACTCAAACACAGCAGAGCAGAGCAAACTCACAGGAGGACTAAGGCAAGGTCTTGTCTTACAGGCCCTGGGAAGCCAAGCTCCTGTGCCACTCTTCCCGTCCACAACTCCCGTAAAGCAACTGCAGCCTTAACGTGGTAGAGACGAGGGGGGGGGGGGAGGACGACGACGATGATGGGGACGGGACACGACACACGACAGAACTGGTTTTTATTCAGAGGACAGAGTGACTGCATAAAGAAGGGAAAGATCACTGGGAAGGTATTCTAAATACTAGGCAGAGATAATTATATCTAAGGAAATTGAAGATCTAGGAGGAATCTCAACTTACACAAGTCATAAGCTTATGAAGTCAAGAGAAAAACTCATGATGCACACAGTCAGGGTACCTCACTCATGACAGAGGGGCTTTTTGTCCCTTTAATTAAAAATGCTTTTTACAAAATTATGTATTCTATCTTTAAACCACATTGAAAACCTCAGACAGCACTCAGGTTTAACTCAGAGGCGGCTATGGCAGCAGTTTATCTCACACCGGGCTGAGCACGAATCTTAGAAGGTATGTTTATTAGGGTTCACAATATTTTGGGGAACACAATATCACCACACCAGGCTCCAGTTCGACCCTAGGGAGATCGAAGTCCTGCACCTGAGGTGCACAGGTAAGGTCAGAGCCACACCTGCGTTGCTCTCAAGCTCAGTCCAGTGGGTCTGTCTCCAAAAAAAGTTGGTGATGACTCTGCCAAGGCAACCAGTGATTGCCAAGGTTTTAGGATTACAGAGAAACTAACCAGTCAGAATGGACAGGCCTGGACAGGCTGTACCTCCTGCTCTGATCACCAAAGCCCTCAAGGACCCACGGAGATTGAAAGCAGCAGAAAAACATTAAGCACAGTGGAAAAACCACTTCTGAAGGGACGGACTGCCAGTACTCTGACAGATGTGGCCTAGTCTACAGCCAGAACACGCTGTGGAACTATTAAGGAGATCCTCTGTAGTGCATGGTCTGTGAGCTGGAATGTGTATGGCTGCCACTCTCATGACGTCATAAATGACATCACTGGTGAGGGAGTAGAATGCCCCGCTAGTTAAGAACAAGAAAAAATATTTCAATAAAATAATCCGCTGACCAAACCACATACAAACAACAACAGCCAAAAAAACAAAACACCTAAATCCCAGAAAACAGTAGAGTGGGGTTACCCAGACAATATTCTCCTAGATCTAATATGTTCAATGTGTCAAAACTGCATGAGAAGCTTCTACTTCGTTTAATATTTATGGTATATTTTCTATGTGCCACACACCAGAAAAACAGATGAACACAATGATGTTTAATCTCAAGGTATATATACCTAGTAGGGAGACAAATAAACCAGCAATAACAAAATAAAAAGTGCTACACACAAGGCTATGTATGTTGAGTATAGTTTAACTCAGTTTGAGAAGGCAGGAGGAGAGGGACGTACTTCAGTGAGACAGGAAGACAATGGACAAGGGAGAGACAGATAAGGGTGTTTTTAGGCAGAGCAATTACTATGTGTAAGAGTAGAACAGTTTGAGAAAGTAAGACGTTATGAATTCTAAGTGGCTTGGTGTTCCTGAGGTGCAGTACAAACTCATGGAAGAAAAGGAGGCAGGGGATGAGGAGATGCAAAACTCTACACCGTATGAAAGAGTTAGATGTTTATCCTGTAGGACAATGTTTTTCTAGCTGTGGTCTGTTCATGCTATACACCAAAAGTACCTGGGAGTAGATGTTGTTTAAAAGCCAGGGTTTTTTGTTTGAAGATTTATTTTCATTTATATGTGTATCTATGTCTGCTGCATGAGTTTATATCATGTATGTGGGTGCCTTGGAGGCCAAGAGAGGGAGTCAAACTCCCCTGGAGCTGGAGTTACAGACAGCTGTGAGCTGCTTGATGTGGGAGCTGGGAACCGCACTTAGTTTCTCCGGAAGAGCAGCAAGTGTTCTAAGGAACTGAGCCTTCTCTCCAGCCCCCAAGAGACAGTATATAATGACCTACCTAATGTCAAGGAGGTAGAACATTTGAAAGTAGTTCCTCCGGGCATTACGTTCTCTAAAGCTTGCCAACTACAGTATAAATGACTGTGTTGTTACAGTTCCTGGGAAGACTTTAGGACAGCAAGTGAGGCAGTTTTATGTAGCTGCAATTAGATTAAAGACAGGACAAACTAGAGTAATATTCTAGTACGCTATAAAGAAATTAGGCATCACTGGGATAAAGAGTAACTAATAACCAATTATTTCTCTTCTATTACAACAGAATTGTTTTTAATCACTTATTCAAACAAGTTTAGTTCTTTATTTCCAGTTATTTTTCATCAGCTTCCTCACAGAAATGGTAAGTTGAAACATCTCCTAAACTGCGGTAATGTTGAACGTACTGGTAAGGCAAACTTTGGTAGGTAGTACGGGAAGACTTCCACATTCAAGGGGCGCCTCCAACCATGCAAGACACAGCTGCAACAGCACTCCTAGGCATTCGCCTCAAGGACTTCAAACCATCGCCAAAGAGACGGCACTTTCATGACAGTGTTTCCTGTGCACTATTCCGAATAGTTAAGTATGGAGCCAACCAAGGTGCCTAACAACAGAGGAGCCGATAAAGAAAGTGTGACATATGGGCTGGAGAGATGGCTCATCGGTTAAGAGCACTGGTTACTCTTCCAGAGGTCCTGAGTTCAATTCCCAGCAACCACATGGTGGCTCACAACCATCTGTAATGAGGTCTGGTGCCCTCTTCTGTCCTGTGGGCATACATGCAAGCAGAACACTGTATACATAATAAAAAATAAATAAATCTTTAAAAAAAAAAAAAAGAAAGTGTGACATATAAATACAACGGAATTGTTTTCAGCTGTAAAGAACAATGAAATTATTGATTTTCAGGATGTAACTGGAAATAACCGTATTAAGTAAATGAATCCAGTCTCTCAGAAAGACAAATATCATGTTTCCTCCTGTGATTCTAGATTTTAACTTCTATAAATATATAAAATCATGTGCATATATATATGCTATGGACGTAGAAGCTAAGCTGTCATGGGAACACAGGATTAAAGGGTAAGAAGAAGATAAAAAGGGAAGGAGAGGGAAGTCTCCAAGGCGATATGTTCAATGTGCATATACACTGTGAATGCTCATGTCCTTACGTAAAGTAGCAGCATGTACAAGGAATATACAGCAAGAAGTTTTTAGAGAATCTGTGTAAAGGAGCACAATGTCTGCAATGACGTCTTCATCAGACTGGAGGAGAAGAGTGTGTGCACGCATGTGTTAGGTGTGGCAGGGGGGTCCTCAGGTGGGTAGGCAGGGGACAAGAAGTGATAACTGGGCAAAATGTAAACCGCAGATGGACCTGAGGAAACAAAGTCTATACTTCTGTGATGTCACCACTTTTCCCTAAGTCTGAAATTATATTAAAATAAGCTAAGGAACCAAAAGAAGGAAAAAAAAGAGAGAGAGAAAAAGAAGAGCGATGAGAGAGAGAGAGAGAGAGAGACAGACAGACTTTGTCCTAGGAAGTTATTTAGTTGAAAACAAAGTCAATATATAGAAATTCAGAATAATCTTAAAATAATGAAACATAGGCTACTAAACATTTCTTAATACACTAAATATACAACTTAGTCTAAGGACCAAAAAATAATTGTATAATTCTTTAAAATATAGTTTAAAAATTATATGTGCATATATATTACTTTTCCTGAAGTATTTTCCTGGCTTATTCAATTATCTTTTTAGACATATTCTGACCATGATAAAAATTTAGTTTTATTTAATGAAGAGAGAAGTTTAACATATTGGAAAAATAATTATTCCTCAGATAATTCAAAGAGACATTCAAAGACTCCCTTTTAAACGTCACAAACCCTAACCATTAGTCTATAATCACACCATTCAGGAGGAGGCTGAGGCCAGAGGACTGCAATGAATTTGAGGCCAGCCTGGACTAGAGTAAGGCTATGTCTCAATCCACTTCCGCTTCCCTCTCTGAGTGCTAACTAACTTAGGTGAGGCTGGTTAATGTCACACCTACATCAGGAAGACGTCAGAATTTAGCTCCAAATCAAAGGCCACTGCTACTTGCCAAATAGAAAGGCTAAAACATAGACGGGATTTTTTTTTGATGGGGGTTGGAGAGATGACTTAATGGTTTAGAGCATGTACTGTTCCCAACACACACACACACACACACACACACACACACACACACACACACACCCCATGCCCTGACCTCTTGCCGACATTCAGAGACAACACTGATCAGCTATTCCCTACCTGACAAAGCTTTCAGATGTTCATTTCATCTATTGTATAAACTTAAGATTTCTAAGAAAAGACATTTTATAATTCCTGAGAGAAGCTGAGTTCAATATTGCTTCCCATGCAGCCAACCAACCAACCAAACTGAAAGTGACACCGCTAAACACTCATCAGTGTCAGGAGGCTTTCATTTTTGTTTTTCAAAAGCAGACATAAGATACGGCCTCTAACCTTTTAACTTTGTACAATTCAGTGAATCTTGATTATATTCACAATGCCACACAGCCTTCCACTATCAAATTCCAAAATAAACTTAGAAAAAAATTTAAGCTAAACTATGCCTTCCGAGTCCTTAGGCTTCACTACTCTGAGCTGTTATTTATCTCTTGCAGGTGGTTATATGGGCTGCCTGGTTCAATTTCGACCCAAGAAGTTGTTGGTCTACAATATAAATACCTGCAGGAAGCTTTCTCAGCCCTTTCTTTTTGCATTTCTATACCCATCGCACACTTGCTTCAGCTCTTTTTAAAAACAAACGTGTTAAAATGCTATGCGAGATAAACAGAAATTAGACACTACTTTCTCTTTAAGAACCATGAACTTTGTACCTGCTGAAGCCAGCTAATCAGCCTTGTACTATGTCATGGTTATTTGTGCACTGGCCTCATCAGCCCCTGTACCCATGTAGGTTACCAGTTTCTGGAAAGAGAGAACATAATAGCTTCTTTCCATTTATCATTCTAGAGCAATTATCAGAATCATATTCTTTACTGATCTAAATTTTAACACTTGCTCTTTTGCCAAATATCACCAATTTAAGATGTTTAAAAATTAAGCTAATGTTAATTTAAGATGGCTCAAAGCTAAAGGTACACTTCTTTAATAAAAAAAAAAAAAAGATCAATTTATCTGGTTATAAGTAAATACTCAAAGGAACCAACACATTTTAAAATTGATTTCTCCACTAATAGCAGAATTAAGAAAAATTCTACTATACACAACTTGAGCTGAATGTCTCCCCAAGGATATTTTAAGACATGATTTAGCAGCTATGCTAACAATAACAAATGCATATTAGTTAGGACAAAGCCTAAACTCAAACTGATTTTAAAAAAGAATCCATTCAAATACAAAATATTAAGAAACCTCATAAGGCAGGTGAAAAAGTGCTTGCCTCAAAGCACTGAGTTTGAGCCTCAGGATTCACATGTGGAAGGAGAAACCAACTCCTGCAGGTTGTTTTCTGACCTCCAAGTGTGCCATGGCACACTGTGTGTGTGTGTGGGGGGGGGGTGAGGGTACATGCATACCCATTAATAAATGTATTTGTTTTAAAGGGAAAGAAATCACATTTGTCATGTAGCTGTCCTTTGAACTGGTGTCTCTGTTCCACGTGTTCTTTGAAAAGCTCTACTCCTACCTGGCAATGTTCAGGGACACCCTCAGTAACAGAGCAAGCGTGAGGCAAGCCTGAACTACTGTGAGGCAAGCCTGAACTACATGGGACCTGGGTGAGGCAGCCTACAGCACTCGGGAGTTCAGGGCAGCCTGTTCTACACAGTGAGTTCCAGTCCAGCCCTTGTGTTACAGAGTGACACCTAATCCTAAAATAAAATACAAGTTTTTAAGCTGTTGAGTATTCAAACAATACATGGTAAATGTCTCCTTTTTGTTTGGACTTAGTTATGTGAACGTCACTGTATCTCTGTGTGTCTCTCTCCAAATATTTTTAAACAACTTCTTTTAAAAAAAAAAAATTTAACTTTATGTTATGTGCATTGGTGTGAGGGTGTCAGGTCCCCTGGAACTGGAGTTACAGACAGTTGTGAGCTGCCATGTGGGTGCTGGGAATTGAACCCGGGTCCTCTGGAAGAGCAGTCAGTGCTCTTAACCACTGAGCTATCAATCCAGCCCCCAAAACAACTTCTTGTTAAATTTGAAATTTCAAATAAGTAAATCTTCTATTTGTATGCCCCAAATCTGAATGAGTAACAGACCATCACAACACTGCAAAGATCAGCTTAAGGAACAAGTGTGGGGGTATTGTGTTCCCCAAAATATTGTGTATGCTAATAAACTTATCTGGGGTCAGAGAACAGGACAGCCACAATATTAAACATAGAGGTTAGGCAGTGGTAGCATACGCCTTTAATCCTAGCATTCCAGAGGCAGAAATTCATGTGTTCAAGGATACACCCAAGCATGGTGACCCACGCCTTTAATCCCAGAAAGTCAGCCTTTAATCCCAGGGAGTGGTGGTAGAAAGCAGAAAGGTATATAAAGCGTGAGGACCAGAAACTAGAGGCATTTGCCCTGGAGAGGCATTTGGCCTGGTTAAGCATTCAGGCTTTTGAGCAGCAGTTCAGCTGAGACCCATTCTGGATGAGGGCTCGGGGCATC
>CABHPH010118171.1:1651-13809 GCA_902168325.1 Peromyscus nudipes
AGAGAGAGAGAGAGAGAGAGAGAGAGAGAGAGAGAGAGAGAGAGAGAAAGAAAGAAAGAAAGAAAGAAAGAAAGAAAGAAAGAAAGAAAGAAAGAAAGAAAGAAAGAAAGAAAGAAAGAAAG
Organism: Peromyscus nudipes; assembly: GCA_902168325.1. Classification (NCBI taxonomy): domain Eukaryota; kingdom Metazoa; phylum Chordata; class Mammalia; order Rodentia; family Cricetidae; genus Peromyscus; species Peromyscus nudipes. Next base: position 1,774 of record CABHPH010118171.1, read on the forward strand.
AAAGAAAATACACAGCCCAGTTTTATATCTGTTTCTTTTCCTGGGGTTACCATTTACTCAGGATTATATAAAAAGCCCTCTAAGGCAGAACTGGGGGAAACAGGAAGCCATACAGGTGACACACAAGAAGTAGTCAATATATAAACTAAGGGGATTAGTTAAGACATAAGTGATTGATTGTACAGTGAAGAACCAGGAAGAGTTAGTCAAATATCTGACTTAGACAACCTGTTGATTCCTCTCTACCAAGCAGTATAATCTCAATTATTTTGCTTAATTTTACCTTCATTAAAAATATCCACGTGAAGAAAAGGTTTTCACTGAGAACTGACTAAAACCAGTAGCCATTTGTCTGCCTTGAGAGGTTGAACTATCCACTGTTGTTTGTGGCTTGCAGTGGCGTTTTCCAACACTGTCAGACTGAGGACTTAGCAGATTTATTAACCGATAGTTCTGATAATTTGCCAGTTTTAAGCTTGGTGGTGTTGTTATTTTTAGTGTGACTGCATTCTCTAAATAGGAAGAATGAAATGAGAATACGTTTGTGCTGAAGCCAGTCTCTTTGAAATTACCATCATCTCAAGGCTGGGCAGCATCTGAATTGTTAATTCTAGGCCTCAGCCTAAGTGTATCTCCTCTCACTGGATGTTTTCTGAGGTGGCTCTGGGTATCACCAATGATCATAACCCCAGTTATAATCTTAATAGAGTGCATTAGTGGTGTTTTCTAAACCACCAGTAAGCCTCTTTAAAAATAAAAAGGCCACTTATCATTCCTTTACTCTTAAAAAATATTTCAAATGCAACATTTAATCACTTTAAGAAGAAAAATGGCTATTTTAAATTATATATGGCAAACAGTCTGTTGCTTTACCAGAGAAATATACAAAAGTATATTATAAGTAGTGCATTGTTTAGGATGAGATTATCCATAGGTTCCCAACGGCTATGTAAGTAGAATAACTTCCAGTATACATGTAGTAAAGCATTTTCTAAATGGGTTGACCTCCAGTTTAGTCATAGATCTTAACAACAGGAGCTACCATATTCTCTGCATTTTCATGTGACTTCTGTCAGGAAAGTATTTTAAACACTCGCTGAATCCATTTTCCTAGGCATAAGTCATACTTTGTGACTACCCTTGACTTATGAGTGAAAAACTACATTTTTACTGGGATTTTGACCAGTATTTTAGGCTATTTGTTATTTCTTCCATTGGCAATAGTCACTTCAGAGTAACTGAACCATAGCTGAGAGATGACATTTCTTGAAGCTGAAGAAGCCTGCTTCAGTTGGTAGTTCATTCCATAGGTAGGTAGTCAGACTGCCAGACATCATCATTGGCATGTCCTGATCTATGCTACCAGATACAGAAGTAATCAGAGCAAATTTGACGTTACCATGTCACCTGTCCAGCATGGGCTTTCAGAGGGAGCTCCTTCCCATTAGTTTATACGTATCTAGCAACATTAAGAAATGCTTCATCTCAAGATCGGAGTATCCGTGACCTGAGCAGGCAAGCCGGGAGGACCAGACTCGAGGGGGTAGAACCTACAGCCTGAAGAGTTCTGTGGGATTGTGAATCAATAAGAGGAGAGGAAGACTTCCATATACTTCCTGAATGAGTGCCGGAAGGCTTGCCTAGCATGTATAAAGCCCTAAGTTAATTTCCCAGCATCTAAAAGTACAAAATGTAGTGTCTCCCATAAGTAAGGGAACTAGATATTAAAGATCTGACTGATTTTAATTGGCCAAGTTATAGCAAACCTGGACTCCTTGGGGACAGAGACAGTGACCTGCGTAAGTTTTTGTTTTGTTGTTGTTTGAGACTCAGTCTCTCTATGTAGCTCTGGCTGTCCCAGAGATCGACCCACTTCTGCACCACATTGACAACCACAGAACCCTCCCTATGCCACTGTGTTGTTAGATGAAGAAAGGATTCCTTCAGTGATGCCTCACACCCAGCAGTGGGAGAGCTGCAGGTCTCCTCTCGGCTATCTGCACTCCTGAGCTGTAGCATGATTCTTAAAGGGTCTTATTAATAAAATCAAACCTGGTGCCAGTTATTGGGGTGAATGCTGGAAGATCAGAGAAGCAGAACAAGCCACAGCTAACCTCACCTCGCCAATCCCTCAGCTGATCCTGTTTCCTCAGACTGGAAGTCTCTGAGTCCTTATCTGGAATGAATGTCAGCTGAACTGTGCTGCTAAAAGCCTAAAAACTTAACCAGCTCTAGTTCCTGGTCCTCACACCTTATATACCTTTCTGCTTCCTACCATCACTTCCTGGGATTAAAGGCGTGTGTCCCCATGCCTGGCTGTTTCCAGTGTGGCTTTGAACTCACAGAGATCCGGATGGATCTCTGCCTCTGGAATGCTAGGATTAAATGTGTGTGCGCGCCACCATTTTCTGGCCTCTATGTCTGTCTAGTGGCTGTTCTGTTCTCTGACCCCAGATAAGTTTATTAGGGTGCACGGTATATTGGGGCACACAATACCACCACACTGAGCAGTGTCTGTGGCAGAGCAGGCAGGGAACCATGACGTGGCACAGCTTCTGCCTCGGCTTCACCGGCTAACTGATGAAAGCGGAATCCTGGAACAGGCAATTTGCTAGAAACGTGTTTCCTTGGCATTTGTAAACCCCTCCTTGAGTTTGCCTAGTTTTCTCTATACCTATCAGCATCTCAGCTGTGTGTCCCACCAGAGTTGGAAAGTTTCATTCACATGGTTCAAACACACTGGAGATGGGCTCTCCGGAGCTTCAGGAAGGGGCAGTTGGTCTCTAGCCCTGGCAGAGTCTTCTTCCTGGAGCCCCCTGCACCTTTACCTAGGCTAAGGGAATTTCGTTCCCCTCTCTCTTCAGCTTCTATTTATTAGATGCTTGTGTTTTTATGTTTCTTGATCTATGCCCTTATTTGGATAGTGTGCTTCTCTCTGGCAGTTTCCTGGATAAAGCAGATGGGAATCAGAGTATTTAAGATGTGGGCTGGAGAGGTGGCTCAGCAGTTAGAGCACTGCCGCTTGTGCTGGCATTTTATGTCAGCTTGACACCCGCTATAATCATGCTCCAGTATGGGCTGCAGGCAGCCTGCAGGGCGTCTTTAATCAGTGACTGATAGGCAGGGCCCAGGATATTGCAGGTGGGGCCATCCCTGGGCTGCTGCTCCTGGGTTCTATAAGAAAGCAGGCTGAGCAAGCCATGGGGAGCAAGCCAGTAAGCAGCATCCCTCCATGGCCTCTGCTTCAGCTCCTGCCTCCAGGATCCTGCCCTGCTTGAGTTCCTGTCCTGACTTCCTCCAATGATGAACAGTGATGTGGAAGCGTGAGCCAATAAACCCTTTCCTCCCCGAGTTGCTTTGGTCATGGTGCTTCATCACAGCAACAGCAAGCTTAACTAGGACACTGCCCTACCAGAAGACCAGGCTTCAACTCCCAGCAGCCACAGGGTGGCTCAAAACCATCTCTAGCTCCAGTTCTGGGGAGCCAATGCACCTTTCTGGACTCCAAGGGCACTGCGTGCACATGGCATACAAACAGACAAGCAAGCAAAACACCCATATACACGAACTATTTTTGTTTTTTAATTTTTTTAAATTTTTTAATTAAAAAAAAAACCTGATACATTTTTATGCTCTGAGCACTGGTTTTATTACCACCACCACCACCACCACCCCCTCCCCCGTCTTATTCTTTTAAAATTTCTTGTTTGATTATTTAGGCTGGTCTTTCATGCAAGGGGCTTCTCCAAATACATGCATATCATAAAGTATTACCTACATTTGAGAGTCAGTGATAGAAATCTAATGAGGTCTCTGATAATGTGGATAACTTCACTGTAAGAGTTTTTTTTTTTAAAGTCACATTCCTCCTCACTATAGTGGGCCAAACTTCATATTTAGAGATCTCTTCACTTGGAGTAGCTGGTTCCCAAGCCACGCTAATCAGCTTTGCATTGCGGTGATAAGTAACTAAAGTAGATAACTTACAAGAGAAGAGTAATCTCGGCTCGGTCTTGGAGGGCCCCACCTGTGACTGACTGGCCCCATTGCACTGGGACAGGAGCACTCAGCAAGTGAGACCACTCCTTTAACTGCTGGGGTTACATAAGGGAAGGTGTGGGTTCTGCCACCCCCTTCAGGAGCTGCCCCCACTGACCTAAAGACCTCCCACCAGGCCCCCCCTCTTTAAGCTTCAATCACCTACCAGTAGCACTGAATGGCAACCAAGCCTTTACATGGGGGATCTGGGGGAACAAAGAGGAGCTCTCTTCCCACATACGTATGGGAGTCTGATATTGTATAATGACCGGGATATGTTCTGTGAGCGTATGGTGATTTAGTCATTGTACAGCACAGAGGGCCACTTACACAGACAAACACAGCTAGATGTCCTTAGGCAACATTACCTTGGTTGGTTGTTGTTAGGTTGTGATTTTATTTCTTTGAGATGGGGCTTTGTTTGCCTCAAACTCTCTTTGTAGCTTAGGCTGGCAGCAAACTCATGACCTTCCTGCTTCCACCTCCCAAGTACTGGGATGGCAGCTGTACAGTATCATGCACTCGATCTCTGAGACCACTGCTGTATGTGGTGTGTTGTTAACCAAGACAACACATGGCTACATATGAACAATAAAACATGTGGATAACCAAGACAATGCATGGCTACATATAAACAATAAAACATGGATATTTGTTGTGGAATATTCCTTTACACTGTGTGAAGATGTGTCACTGTGATTGGTTTAATAAGGAGCTGAATAGCCATTAGCTAAGCAGGAGGTATAGGCGGGACTTCTGGACAGAGAAAAACTGAGAAGAAATGAGGAAGTGCCAGCCAGACATAGAGGATACAAGACTTGCAAGAGGAGAGGTAAAAGCCATGAGCTGTAGACAGAGGCTTTTCTCTGTCTTGCCCCACTCCACAGCTGCTTCTAAATAATCACTCAAAGGCTTTTATTAATTATAAATGCTCAGCTGGTAGCTCAGGCTTATTACTGACTAGCTCTTACACTTAAATTAACCCATAATTCTTATCTATGTTTAGCCACATGGCTTAGTACCTTTTCTCAGTGCAGCATTTTCTTCTTGCTTCCTCTGCATCTGGCTGGTGATTCCTGATTACGCCTTCCTCTTCCCAGCATTCTTAGTTTGGTAGGCCCACCTATATTTCCTTCCTGGCTACTGGCCAATCAGTGTTTTCTTAAACCAATTCAAGTGGCAAATCTTTACATTGTACAAGATGATTATTCCACAGCAATGAGCCATGTGGCAACACACAGACAAACAGAACTAGGTTAAGGTATAAGAGCTAGTTAGCAATAAGCCTAAGCTATCGGCTGAGCTTTCATGAGTCTCTGTGTCATGATTGGGGCTGTTATGACTACAGATAGCCCTTTCAGAACTCTTACTGCCTCTTGATTCTTTGACCCTTTCCTCTCTTTAAAGGACCTTGGACCCTCTGGTCCTTTACTCTTAGTCAGCTATTATGGTAAAATACCGGATAGCTTTTAAAGAGAAAAGATTAGCACTAGCTCACAGTTTTGTGTGCTCTAGTGCATGACTGACTGTTGCTTCAGGGCCTGTGGTGAACATCATGGCAGAGAGCAAACCCCTAAACTGCTTACTTCACAGCCAGGAAGGAAAAAGAGACTGAAGTGGGGCCAGAGCTCACTATATCTTTTAAAAAGTACCCCCAAAGATTCTGGGCACCAAACCTTGATCAGGTAGACCTTCCTTTGGGGAGCACCTTAGGATCTGAAATATAGCATACTATATATATATATATATATATATATTACTCCTCATGCCCATCCCCTACACCACCCTGATATTACTGATAACTACAGATCTGTCTCAGGATCAGAAGCCACTACAAAGGGAAAGGAAATTAGGATATTTCTAATCTGAGGGTTTATGGAAAAACTCACACGTGCTGTTCCAGTCATGTCTCTTTATTGTTCTCTGTTATAAATTCCCAAGCATATCTATATCCATTCATTAGTAACTTGTTAGTAATAAAAAAAAGTTACAAGGCAAACTCAGGGACAAGCATTCTTTGTAGATACAATAGGAGTCACACTAGGCAAAAGCTTTGTCAGCTTAATTGATGGCTGGTCATAGCTGCAGCCGTAAAAAGTTCTGGCTTATCTCTTAAAGGGATAGCTACAAGGGTTACAATGGAAAAAACCAAACCAATGAGAGATCTGAGGAAGAGGTGAAGAATACCTGCACTCTATCATATTTCTTAAGTGTGACTAATAATATCCAGGCATGATTAATCAGTTAACAGCCTTTTTCTGTTAATCATCTGAATCGCAGGGCCTAAACATAGTTAGTCTATTAAGCCTAAAATCTTGCATTAAAAACTAGTGTAGAAATAAATACAAAGTGTTAATTGCTTTTTGAATCAGAATGGGGAGGTGTTGATAAGGCAGAGCTGGTGGAGGAAGCTTAGGGCAACACAGGTGCTGTAGATCCCTTGAAGGACCATGATATACCAAGGCCAGACACCTGCACTATCACTCTAGTTCATCATAAATCTTTTTAATGGTTTTGATCCAATAAGTCCAAATATCTGCAATTTCACTCATGAATAAAATCTGTGAAACTTATGCCTGTAACCTATCCCAAGGACACTTCATTTGGACAAATTGCCCTGTCAGTAAGCCAAGGATGGAGAGCAGACCTCTAAGTTGTAGGGAACAATAGATCTAGTTATGAAGCATATTTTAGTATGTTTCTATTCATCAAAATTACACAGCTAAATGAGAAGTCATCTTCCTGACTATCCACAAATGTGTGGCTGAAAGATTGAGATGTAATCATGAGATTATATGTACGCATTACATGAAAATGCATGGTAATGGGGAGATATCACAGCTGTTATTGTGCAAGTGAAATTACAGATGAAAGCAACAGTTTTCAGAGTCAGTGATCCCTAAGCCTTACTGATGGGGTGTCTGTAGCTGGAGTTTTCTCTCAGGGTCCCGCCAAGCCCCGGCAGTCCGACAGCCCACTTATAAAATAAACACACAGATGCTTATATTATTTACAAACTGTATGGCCAAGGCAGGCTTCTTGTTAACTGTTCTGATATCTTAAATTAACCCATTTCTATAAATCTATAAGTTGCTATGTGGCTCGTGGCTTACCGGTATCTTAACATCTGCTTCTCATCATGGCAGGTGGCAGTCTCTCTCTCTGAGCCGTCCTCCTCCCAGAATTCTCTTTCCTTGTCCCGCCTATACTTCCTGCCTGGCTACTGGCCAATCAGTGTTTTATTTATTAACCAATCAGAGCAACACATTTAACATACAGAACATCCCACAGCAGGTGTCCCATCAGAGAATCATTCCTCTGGTGGGTTGATATCTGAATTATCAATTGCTATAAGCTGTAATTACATCATGGCCTGCAATAGCTCATGACAATCACTTCTGACAAGGCAGGATTTCCAAGGATTTCTGGGGAGACACCAGTGAGACTCAGATCAATTTGGACATACAGAATGGAGGAGAGGTAAAAAAGACATGTAGAAAAATATAGGTTAATAGAAGCAGGTTAATTTAAGTTATAAGAGTTAGTTGGGAACAAGCCTAAGCTAAAGGCTGAGCTTTTCATAATTAATAAGAAGTCTCCATGTCATCATTTGGAAGTTGGTGGTACAAAGCAAGACTCGATACACAGATCCCCTTTTAATTTTAATGTGCAGATTCTACTTTTCACTTGTGCTGTTTTTAGGTCATTCCCCAGAGGACCCAAATGTAGGTGGAGTCTTTCATTGGGACCACAGTCAGCTCCGCCAGCCACTTCCCAAATAACCACTCAGATACTCATTATTAATTATAAATGCTCAGCCCATAGCTCAGGCTTATTACTAACTAGCTCTTACAACTTAAATTAACCCATTTCTATTAATACATGTGCTGTCCCGGGGCTTGTGAGTTTTACCTTTCCTGTATGTCCTGCTTCCTGTCTGTCTGGCAACTCCCCCCACTCTGCCCTCCTTCCCAGCATTCTCTCTGCCCCCAAATCCTGCCTAGCCATCATCCAATCAGCTTTTTATTAACAAAGAGAGAAATACATACATTGTACAAAGATTGTTCCACAGCACCCAAATTCTAAAAATTACTTAACCTGGTCAAATGCTCCAGTTTAGAAACTTTACCATATTTTATTTTTTTAAATGTTTTCAGATGTGTGCTTGCATATATATCTATGCACCACATTCATGCCTGGTGCCTGTGGAGGCCAGAAGATCTTCTGGGATTGGAGTTACAGATGTTTGTGAGCCACCATGTGGATGCTGGGAATCAGACTCACCCAGGTCCTTTGGACAGCAGCCAGTGCTCTTAACCACCGAGCCTCATCTCCAGCCCCAACTTTACCATATTTCTAGCTACTCCTTACCCTCTTCTTAACCTTCTCTCCTACCACGCTTGACATAATAATGCTTCCTTTGTTTCTACCTTCAAATACCTTGTCCTTCTCCCCTATTATACTTCCTGGCCAGTTCCCTGTCCTGCATAGTGCCCACGCTATCTCCTCAGTGCCTCACATGGACTGGAGAATGTAGGACTGGTTGACTAGTCTCCCTCTAATTTCTTGGCCCTTCACTGAAGGGTTTAGTGGTGTCTGGAAAGCTCCGTCTGATCACTTTTCTTCACTCAGACATGCCAAGTTCTATTCTTCCTTTATGAGTTTTAGTTAATGTCATGTTAAGTAGAGGAGGCCAAATGGCTACAACAAATGGACCCCAAAGTCTTAAGGCTCTAGTTCAATCCAAGTCCACACATCATCACATAATTGGGTGTTCTGGGTCAAGTGTCAGAAGCTCCTCTTCCTCCAGGCGCTTTCTTGTGGCTGTGCCACTTCCAGGTGCTTCCAGGAATCTAGATAATCGAAGCAGAGCTGCTGTGTCCTGGGTCCAGTAGGCAGAAGGAGGAAACACCTGGAGGAAGCACACTGCTCAAGTAAAGACTCCATCAAGTCCCACTCTAGGCCGAGAAAAGCAGTCTGCATCCAGGGACGTGAACTGTAATGGACAAAAGATGACCTTGCTCCTCACTCTGCTGAGAAAGCAGAAGCAACCCTTAGAGACGTTCTGTTCTCCATCTATCAGTCCACCCACTTACTTCAACATGTCCCAAGTGTGCGCACACAGCAAGGACTGTCTCTAGGCACTCCCCAGTCAGAAAGTAAGTCTCTAAGCTTCTATTGAGAATTGGCTGGCACGGTGCTCATGACATAGCTGTCCCTCGTCCTTCTCAACCTCTAGAGTTCATGGCACTGACCTGCACTCCTTCGTGCCCAGCTTCATGAGACTCAAGTCCCCCTGCTTTGGTGTTCTGGCCCTACTCAGATGCCCCTCTTCCTCTTCTGCTGCTGGCTTTTCTCACCTATGACCCAGCTTCCCAAACACCCATGTGGATCACCTCCTGCAATGTCTTTGAAGCCTCGGGTGTCAGTTGGCAGGTTTGTGTTGGGGCCTGAGATCCCCATATTTCTAACGGACTTGCTGATGACACAGATGTGGCCATACTTGAGGTAGCAAGACTAACAATGTATTTGAAGACTGCGTCTACCCGCTTCTCTCACAGCAATACAATGCTAGGCTGAGGAGTTTCCAATCTATTTCTGTGTGTATGGAGTGGGGGCGGGGTCCTCATGTACATGCAAGTGGACTGTGTGTACTAGTTTGGGGGGTGCTCATATACATGCAGGTGGATTGTGTGTGCATGTGTGTAGATGTGGGGGGTGCTCATATACATGCAGGTGGATTGTGTGTGCATGTGTGTAGATGTGGGGGTGCTCATGTATATGCAGGTGGATTGTGTGTACATGTGTGTGTGGAGGCTAGAGGGACAACTTTGATTATCATTCCTCAAGTGCTATCCACCTTGGGTTTTTTGTTTTTGTCTTTTGATTTTTGTTTTTTTGAGACAGGTTGGCTAGCCAAGACCCAGGGACACACACACACACACACACACACACACACACACACACACCCCGTCCCCATCTGCTAATCCCTGGGACAGGATCATGCTATCCTGGGAGAGTTGACACTCACTCTGGGGACAGAATGCAAACTACACACTGCACTCCCTCCTCAACCCCGTGCGCACTCCCATTCAGTTCTTCCACCTGTTTCAGAACTTTTCTTTCTAACTTCTTAGTGACCACATCTGTTTGGCTGCCTTCAACCCTTCCAAATGTCCAAGTCTAAATTGATCCTCTTTTCCTAAAAAGTAGCTGTCCGGGGGCTGGAGAGATGGCTCAGTAGTTGAGAGCACTGTCTGCTCTTCCAGGGGACCCGGGTTCAACTCCCAGCACCCACATGGCAGCTCACAACTGTCTGTAACTCCAGTTCCAGGGGATCTGGCACCCTCACACAGACATACATGCAGGCAAAACACCAATGAACATTTGGAAAAAAAAAAAAGTAGTGCCTGCAGGGGCTGTCTCTGACTCTTCCACTGGCTTTTGAGATGCTACTCTGAACACTGGATCATCCTGCCCAGCCTTAACACATGTGGAGGGCTTAGTCTTAAGGCAACTTGATATGCCATGTTTTGTTGATGGGTATCCTTTCCTAAACAAAAAACGGAAGAGGAGTGGATTAGGGGGTGTGTTGTAGAATACTATTTTAAGGTGAGTTACTTTTGTTTATGTTGCATTTGTTTAATTCTGTGAAGCTGTGTTACTTTGCCTGTCTAAAACACCTAATGGTCCAATAAAGAGCTGAACAGTCAATAATGAGGCAGGAAAGAGAATCAGGCAGGGCTGGCAGGCAGAGAGAATAAATAGAAGGAGAAATCTGGGAGGAGGAGAAAGAAATAGCCAGAGAAGGAGGAGGAGGACTCCAGGGCCCAGCCACCCAGCTACACAGCAATCCATGGAGTAAGAGTAAGATTTACAGAAGTAAGAGAACAGGAAAAGCCCAGAGGCAAAAGGTAGACGGGATAATTTAACTTAAGGAAAGCTGGCAAGAAACAAGCCAAGCTAAGGCCGGTCATTCATAATTAGGAATAAACCTTTGTGTGTGATTTATTTGGGAGCTTTGTGGCGGGCCCCCCAAAAGAGTAAAAAACCAAAAACAATGGGTGGAAACACGGGGTGGGGGAAGGGACTGGGAGGAGAGGAGCGAGGGGAAACTTCGGCCTGGATGTAGAATAAATACATTTTTAAAAATAATTTTCTAGAGTAACTGTCTCCTTTCTCTTCTAAGTATTGTCCCTCTTACGATCATCCAGTCTCAAGCCCCTGTTTCTCTCTCCCTAACCCTAACCGACCAAGCTGTCAAATCCTGTAAAGTGTACTGCACATCATTTAAAAGTCTTTCTGCCCCTCCCCCATCTCGGTCTTAACGCCCAGATCAATCCTTCTGTGTAACCACTGACCTCGGACTCGCAGTGTTGGGATCACAGGTGTGTGTCACCACACCTCAGTAGCTGTCATAGCTGGTCATTACCTTCTACCTGGTCTACACAGGGCTGTCAGTTTTCCATCTCTAACGTCTGCTTCCCTTCAGACAGTACTTACAAAGCAAAAGCCTTTTCTTCCTCCCAACTTCTAAACCTAGAAAACGAAACACTGCCTTAAATACAAATCCTTCCATTTGGAAGTTGTGCCCCATTTCCAGTGGTCTCTGCCACTGTCACCATGCCCCAGCCTCTGGCGTCTTCAGTCACTGTGGAACGCAGGGTCCAAGGCCTCCATCGGAGGCCCCAAGGTCTCCTGCAAAACTCCACCTCTTCCCAGGCCAGTTCCAGAAGCCTCCTCCCTCACGCTGCCCCACAGATGCACGCCGTCCTCCTGTGTAGTGCTTTGTATTTTTCCACAGGGCCCCTACGGGGGTTTGGCGTTTTCTACAGTTTCAGCTCTGCTTCGCTCCTTTCTCTGTGAGGGCGAGGATAACTTCCACTCCTCTCCGTGTCCCCGCAGCATCCTACCCGTGGAAGTGACTTGTTTGGGATAGCGTCAGGGCAGTACAGCGCCGTTCCAGCTCTGCCGCTGGCTGCCGGGATTGGGTAAGCC
>CABHPH010118173.1:0-17311 GCA_902168325.1 Peromyscus nudipes
CCTCAAGATAGACAGAAAATTATTCTAATTCACATTGATTCAGGTTTGGCTTTCGTGTGGCCAACAGATGTGTCTGTGGGTTACAAAAAGCCAAAAAAAACGTGTCTTCTAAAATAAAACCAAGCAATGGTGACAGAAATTAGAAAGCATATTCCTACACAACACCCAACTCCTACCCCCAGCAAAGCATTTTCCATGCTGTGCTCTTCAGGTCTCAATTAAATATTGGACAAGATCCATGCCAATGAAATAGACACACTGACAGAAATGAGGTGGGTTTTTTTTTGTTTTTTGTTTTTTTTTTGTTTTTTTTTTTTTTGGTTTTGTTGAGACAGGGTTTCTCTGTGCTGCCTTGGTTGTCCTGGAGCTCTCTCTGTAGACCAGGCTGATTTCGAACTCAGAGATTTGTCTGCTTCCACCTCCCAGAGCGCTGGGATTAAAGGTGAGCCCCACGGCTCCCAGCTAGGAATTAGGGTTTTAAAAACACCTTTTGAGATTCAAGTAAATCACTGATAAGAGACCACTGTCCACTAACTCCCCATTGGGCTAGTTCTTGGAGAAGATGGAAAAATCAGGACTAGGTAATTAGACACTCCAGACTCAAGCACAGATGAGCTGGGCATCTGGATGGTGACTGAGTTTCTTAGTTCTGAGTAGACCACCTGTGGTGCACAGACATCTGACCAAAAAACTCACTGCATGGGCTTGTTCCTCTTGCCAGGGCCCAACCAAGGCAATTTGCAGTGGTGAACATGAACATTCTGGAAGTTCAGATAGTCTCAAGAAAATTGCTGTATTATTTTATAACACAGGTCAATTATTGAGAGCTGCAATAGGTTATCTATGATTCTGTAAAGATTCCTATGTAGACTTCTCAGCAAGAATTATTAAGTTATTTCTATTGTTGTTGTTCATCTTTCTCACTGACTTGCTTTTTTTTTCCTGTTTTGAGGCAAGGCTGAAGGTGACCTTGAATTTCTGATCTTTCTGCCTCTATCTCTCAAGTGTTGGGATTACAGATGTGCCCTACTGCTCTCAGTTTATATAGCACTGAGGATCAAACCCAGGGATTCCTGCATGCCAGCCAAGTGCTCAATTACCTGCATACACCTCCAGTTTCAAATACTGTATTCTTAAAAATTGCTACGGTGTTTTCAGCACAAAAATAAGTATTCAGAATGATAGATACGTTACCTTGGTTTACACAATTTGATTAAATGTACACACAGGAAAAAAATGAATGAGAACATTTTCCTCCATTCATTAACATTTTCTTATTGCATGTACAGTAAGATCCGAAGCACATGGTTGTACAATAAGATCTGAGGTACACAACTGTGGTCCGCAGGGCCTTACTCAACTCGCTGCCTGTCCACCCTTTCTTGTATTTTGCTGCAAAGACCCTCACTGCTGTGTGTGCTTTGCCCCCAAAATACCACTTCTAGGAATTTATCTACAGACTATACATGTGCAACTGGCAAATTCAAGTTTTATTTTATAGCATAATTTAGATAGCAAGAGATTTAAGACATCTAAATGTCAATTGATAAGCAGTCAGTTATGAGCCCATTATATTTGCATATAGCGGAATACTGTGCCCTGAGCTAAATGAGGAAGCTCTTTATATGGAATTGAAAGGATAAGAATTCCATGCTATCACTCTATCCCCACTTCCTCAAGACTGAAGAACAGATTCCTTCAGTGGTTGGAGATGCTGACAAATGATACTTTCCAGTTCAAGTTTCTTCTAGAGATGTTCATAACTGAATAAAGCATAAAAGAGTAGGGGAGGGGGCTAGTTGTAAACTTCTTGTTGGCACTAAAAAGTCGGGAAAAGACAAAAAGTCGAGAAAAGACTCTAAGAACCTGTGTCACAGCCTTGCCTTCCTTCATGATCCAATAGCCCCTAAGAAGTACACATGCATACCAAAATGCCACTATGCTTTCCTTATTCTTTTAATAAAACATTTACTAGAGTTCAAGGCCAACCTGGTCTACAGAGCGAGTTCCAGGACAGCCAGCAATACACAGAGAAACCCTGTCTCAAATAAACAAACAAGAAGCTTACTGGAATAAATTAGTTATATATAACCATAGGGTTTAACATGATGTTTCCGTACACGTACCTAATATATTTTGAACATATTCATGCCCCATTACCCCCTTTTGTCCTCTCCTACCACTCTTGATGATTCCTTTCCTCTGTGCACCTAGCCCCCTCCCCTACTCTTTCATGCCTGTTTTGTTGGTAGCGACCCAATGAGTTTCATTAGGATTGCTCACAGGAGCATGGGTGAGGGGCTATAGACAGAAACACGGGCAACTTACCAGGGGCTGCACAGCTAAAGAGAATGTCTCCCTTTTCCCCAGAAACCAATAACTGCCTATAGAACCTCAGGAAGGGTGGGGTCTTGCGAGCCCCTTCTTTTTTTGAGGATACCTCTACTTTGAAAAGGAGCTTGTCATTCTGGAAAGTAGGAGAAAATGCGTGCAGGCTGGAGTGACTCATGCAGCTCATCCCAAGAAAGCTGTTGTGGAACACATGAGGGTTTCTGGCTGGAGTCTATCCAGGGCACCGTACCTATAGTCAAGCAGTTCTCAACCTATGAGCCACGACCCCTTTGGGGAGTTGAACGGCTCTTTCACAGGGGTTGCCAAAGACCACTGGAACACAGATATTTATGATACAATTCATAACAGGAGCCAAATTACAGTTATGAAGTAGCGATGAAAATAATTTTATGGTTGGGGGTCACCACAACATGAGGAACTGTATTAAAGGGTTGCAGCATTGGGAAGGTTGAGAATCACTGCCAGTCACTCCTTGAGGAAACTCATCAGTCTCCAGATTTCATATTCATCCCTGTCAGCTGAAAGAGAAATAATCCTGCAGCCCAGAGGTGCCTCCTACTTGGCTGCCAAATGTTTTTCCTTACATCTAACCAAAGGAGGCTCCTCTCTGTTCATTTATCATGTGCTGTACAAGAATGAGGGTCTGGGTTCAGATCCCCAACATCCATGTAAAAAAAACTGGGCATGGAGGCAGGCATAACGATAAGCCCAGTGCTGGGTGGGGGTGGGGTGCAGAGACAGGAGCATCTCTGGGCTTCATGGGCCAGCCAGTCTAGCTGAATCAGTGAGCCCCAGGTTCAGTGAGAGAAATCTGTCTCATAAAATAAGGAGGAGACATCTGATGGTCTCTACATACATGTGCACACATATGCATGTGCACCTGAATACACATGCTTGTGTGAGAGAGACTGTGTGTGCACACACGCGCACACACACAGAGTGAGGGGAGAAGGGGAGGATTCTTTATGTAAAATTCTCAAGTTTTCTTCTTTCACCTACTCAAAGTCCTGAGATTTATCTCAGAAGTGGCAAGGCATAGCATACATTTTCATTCATTCATTCATTCATTGACACATTGATTCATTAATTCAGCAGTTACTGACGAAATCTTCTATGGTAGTACTTGGTAAGAAGATGCAGATATTTACGTTTCTTTCTTCTGGAAAACCTACTTGACACTGCTGCCTCCCCCTCAAAATATTATCTTATCTCTCCGCTCCCATTTTCTGCTAAAAGACCAATCCCCAACCAGTGTCTCTACCGCCTCACCCTTTCTTTGATTTCTAAGACTGTGTAAATAGTGTTGCCACACTCTCCTCCACTCTCTTAAAAGTTCTTTTCTGGCATGTCACTGTGTTAGAGTAACTAACACCACCAGGAACAAACAGCTACCCATTTTCAGGGCCCTAACCCAGGAGACTTCTATTTTTTGCATCTGCCACAGATGCAAAGGCTGAGGATGGTTCTGGGCAGCATTGCTGTGGGATGACTCACGTCACAGTTTCCTTCTAAATGTCTGTCTTAGATCCTTTGCATTCAGCCAGCTACCAAGCTTGGAGATGCAGGAAAGGACGGTGTGGGAAGTTTTATGAATGGACGGACATCATTGTCTCCCCTATCCCCTTAGCCAGCCAACCAACCACTTGTGTCCCTTGATTCAACTAGCTGCAAGGAAGGCTGAGAATTATAGACTCCACATGCTGGAAATATGACCAGGGAGCATCTTGATGGAATCCACCACACTGAATGTCTTCCTCACTGCCAACCCCATTGGCTGCCTTTCAGCTCTCTGACTTCCCTGGGTTATTAGCCAGATTTCTGCTCTTTCTTTGGGTCACCTGCCTTCTATTGTTTCCTTTCTGCCTCGATCTGTCTGTCTCTCATATGCTACTTTTCAGTTTGTTTTCCTCTGCTGTTTTCACATCTCTATCCACACAAAACAATGACAAAACAGTATTATTTTTCTGGGTTTGTGGAACAGGGTCTGGCTCAGGCTGATCTTGAACTCACTAGATAGCTAAGAATGGCTTTATCCTTCTGCCTCTACCTCTTGAATGCCGGGTGGCAAGCAGATACCAGCACATCTCACTTTCCTCCTCATTTTTTTGTTTTGTTTTTCAAGACAAGGTTTCTCTGTGTAGTTTTGGTGCCTGTCCTGAATCACGCTCTGTAGACCAGGCTGGCCTCGAACTCACAAAGATCCACCTGGCTCTGCCTCCCGAGTGCTGGGATTAAAGGCACGTGCCACCACTGCCCGGCTCTTACTCATTTTTATCTCCTCCTCCTCCTCCTTCTCCCTCTTCTTCTTTGTTAGCACCATGTTTTACAGTGGCTGTAACTTCATCGGGACTCAGTAAACATTTGTGAATTGCATGTGATTTGTGAATGGTTCTATGGCACCAACAAGCTCACAGTATCTCCTTGCATAGCTTATTTTAAAGGCAGCATAAATAGTATATGAATCTGTGGGTATCCCTGTGCTAAGGAAGCTCACATCAGGTCAAAGTTCTCTTCTTGCCAAAAGGGGTAAAGGAAATCTTCAAGGATAAAGCAGGAGTAGAATGAATGGTGCATTAGTCTGTTTTCTTTTTCTGTAAGTGAATGCCATAGACAGGGAAATTTATAAAATGTAGAGGTCTAGTTAGCTCATGACTCTTAACCACTGAGCAATCCCCCCATCCCCTTATTTTTAAGTTTTTGAGTATTTTGAGACAGAATTTCATGAAATCACTATGTATCTAATGATGACCTTGAACTTTTGATCCTTCTGCCTGCAGCTCCAGGATTCCCAAATTACAGGCATGCACCACCACGCTCAGTTTTATGCAGTGCTAAGCAGGCTAGGAGTTTAAAAAAACTCCTATTTGTAAAGAGCCAGCTGATGACAAAGAAGCAGACGGGTTTTAAGGTCGCACAGTCTTGGTATTTAATACTAGCTTAGTCTTTATCACTTAGTTGCTGTAAGACTGAAAAAAACGCACACAGCTTCTTTAAGTCTCACTTATTAAATGGAAATCCTGGGCATTAAACAGGGACACCCATTAAGACCACCAATGCCCAGAATGCATAATCAATAGGTAATCACTGGGCTAGATGAGAACAGCTAGGAAACAAAACCTGCAGGCTGTGTTGCCTGACAAGGAGAAGAAAGTCAGGAATCATCTTCAAGCTTCAGGAATGGTGCATTGTGATGTCTTGATTGAGGATTGGAAGAGCAGTTCCAGAAGGAAGTCAAGGAAGCCTGTTTTAAACATGTTGAGCTTGAGCAGGCCATGGAAATTTGACCCAGAACCTTCTAAGAAGGCAATGAACTATATTAATTTGAAAGAGTGTTAAGGCTGAGGATGCAGTCATCATGTACAGGGAACAGTAAATGTCCTAAGAATGGATCATGTACCATGGCTGACATGGCTTTCCCTTAACTCTTCAGAGTAGACGTAGGATAGCATACAAAAATATACATAGGGGGTTAGAGCTAAAAGATAAGGCAGGCAAGAGACGTGTGTGTGTGTGTGTGTGTGTGTGTGTGTGTGTGTGTGTGTGTGTGTGAGAGAGAGAGAGAGAGAGAGAGAGAGAGAGAGAGAGAGAAGGGAGATGAATCTAGAGTATACATAAGGAGAACAGGCCAATGGTAGTATGTAGAACTAACAAGTCTCTAAGAAATGAACCAAAAAATGTTCTGTGTATTCTATACTAGGGTGGTGATTTTGTGAGATAGGCTTTGGTGGGATGATTAGAACAGAATCCTTAACTCTGCTTACAGAGTAAAGGGGAAATGAGGAGGGAGCAACATCAAGTGTACAGGACCCCTTTGAGCATGCTGAGAAGAGGAGGTGGTGACAGTCTGCAGCATGTGGATCAAGGGAGAGCAGTTGGAGTGGCAGCCTTGAAGAGATGGACAAAGAACACGACAATTGGGAGGAAGCAGATGGAAACGTACAACCCTAAAAGGTTCCAGAGAAAAAAGCAATTAAGACCAGAACCCAAGTCTGATCCTAGGGAAAGATCTATCATTTTCGAGTTTGTTACACTAACTCACTCTAAGTGCAGATGGTGGAATTACCTTCAGTGGCTACAAAGTGCGAAGGCAGATCATGGATCCAGAATTGGAGCTTCATAGGATGCATTTGGTAGGGCAGTGGTGCAAGGGAGTTGCATATATTTGAGAAAATGTTCAATGCTAGCCATGTAAATCACACTAGGTAGGTGAATCAAACCTGGGTTGCTAGACTGCAGGAAAATGAAAGTATGCAATAGATGTGTCCTGGTGATGAGGCAAGGACAGGAGCTTATGCTGGGGCACACTGGGATTTAAGCATCTGGGTAGTGTAATGATAAGGTAGGCCAGATCCAGAGAGGGGTTGGGGGTGGCTGCTCAGAGACTTCAAGTGAAAGGCATTGTTGGGCTTTTTAAAGATGCTCAGATCCCCTTGGTCCACTCTGTGAGAAGACAAATGGATGCTCACTATCTTAGTAAGTTCATTTCTTCTTCCATTCACTACCATCTTTTATTGAAGTAATACAGTTGTGGAGCGAGCATCTTCTTGTGAGCATTATTAGTTTGTTTGGCTTTAATGAAACAACATAATAAATTAAGGGCCTGTTGCACATATGCCTTGTATATCTTGTCTAGGGTCAGAAACTTCGCAGGCTCTCAGCTCAGAGAACTGGGTCATGATAGATTCATCAAGACCACTTTCTATAATGAAACCCAGGCATTAGTACTATTTTTTATAATGCACTGCTGCTTTCAGATGGATTGCCTTTATACACTGCAATTTTGCTGATCTGGCAGTGTTAGACTAATGAATTCCAGTGAAAGTTGAAATAATACTTCCTAATCCTTCACCGTATAAAATAACTCACTCAGGAGACTCCAAGGGCCACTTGAATGTCTTCCTATGATGAATTGTTACTTTAGCACTGGTGACACTTTCATATTGGAAAGACAGGTTCCATTACCTAAGAGAGGAGTTTGATCTCAGCAAGTGACAGGTTTCCTAGCAAGCTATTCATCTTTTCTTCAGCACTGGCCATTCACACAAGGGTGATATGACCAGGACAGGGACAATATGTTCAACCAGGGCCTTCCAGCAAATTAGGAAACACATTTGAGGGATGCCTTAGATCTGTTTTGCCTTTTTCAGGAGTCTTGGGATAAAAGCCATAGACTCTGCTCGGTTTCCAGCCTTTGCCGCTTTATTCAGCACCAATTCAACTCCTTCTATTGAGAAATACATTACACGTCCTCTGCCCTGTTAAAACCACTATTTCAGGACAGCGTTAAAATGATGTATCAACTGAGTGAGATGGCTCAGTCGGTAAAGCTGCTGAGCTCAATGACCTGGGTTCGATCCCAGAACAGAAATGGTGGAAAGTAAGAACAAATTCCTGCAAGGTGTCTTCTGGCTTTCACTAGACCTCCATGGTACCTGGATGGCCACCCAAGTAAATAATATAAAAATAAAAACAAAAATGTAAAATGATGTATCAATTTGTTCTAAGAAATGGCACTTACTTAAGTATTGCTCCTTTCTTATCCGAGTTTATATCATGCTACAATTGTTGTCTACTATCCTTTCACTTAGCGTTAGTTGGTGGTAGTTTCATTAATGATGGTCTCCTTATCAGAAGACAGAGAAGTTATGTAATGACAGTTCTTACATCATACCTTTTCAAGGCCTCAAAACTCCGGAAGCCTGCCCTGGCCTGGTGAAAGGGTCCCTCCAGCCATGCAGCAAGAGTGACATCTACTGGGCCAAATTCAGACTTGTTTATTTTGGAACGTGCCGACAAGAACACTTAAAGATTCAGTTGTCTGCTTTTGCTCTTGTTATGTATTTGTAAAATGTATTCTTATTGCTTATGTAGCGTCATTAGCCAGACTTGGGCAAGGGTGTCAGGCCAGAATTTGTTTTCTCCAGAGGAGTCACTCATAAGACAGGGCTGAGAGGAAACTATGGAGCTCTGCTGGGCACAAATGATGAAGGGTAATAGGGAAGCCCAGAACATTCAGGCAAGTGCAAGGCCCATCTGAGTGTGGATCTCAGGAGACTATATTGCTTCACTTCATGAAAGCAGGTTCTGGGAGAAAAGCTTTAGAAGAAGGAGTCTCTGAAGGGAGAGCATGGGGCTGACAACTTAACTTCATAGCCTACAAATGGTCCCAGTGCCGTGTTTCACTCTCAGGGAAGGGGAACTGAGAGGAAAGGAACATCTGAGTTGTGGGCTGGGGATGTAGCAGAGTCGGTGGAGTGCCTGTCTAATGTGCGTGAGCCCTGGCTGCCACCCTGGTACTATAGAAAGCAGGTGTGGTGGTACACACGTGGAACCCCAGCATTAGGGAAGTGGAGGCTGGAGAATCAGAAATTCAGGGGCATCCTTGAATGCATAGGGAGTTCCAAGCTAGCCTGGAAGAGCATCAGAGTCTGTCTTTAAAAAAAAAACCTGCAAATTAAAGAGGGGCCTGAGTTTGACCTCAGGGACCATCCAGGTGCTTCCTGTATCACTTTTCTCCTTCTTGATATAGATGTGGAGATGAGTCAGAGTTGGTGGAAATTAGAGGAAAGAGGCTAAGATCTTATAGCTATCATGTCCTAGAGCAATGATTCTCAACCTGTGGGTCGCAGGAGTCACCTAAGACCATTGGAAAACACAGATATTTTCATTATGATTCATAACAGCAGCAAAATTATAGTTCTGAATTAGCAACGAGAATAATTTTGTGGTGGGAGATCATCGCGACATGAGGAACTGTACTAAAGGGTTTCAGCATTAAGAAGGCTGAGAAGCACTGCTCTAGAGGAAGGGACCAGGTGGACACACATTCCTGTTCTCTTTTCATTCCCCACGTTTAACTGGGCTATCAGATCTCCCCTGGTCATTGAATGAGGAAGAAGAAAGCAAAGTGAGAAGCCATGCTTTTCTTCATGGCAAGGGGTGGCATACTTAGCTCTGACCGGGTGCTTACTCCACGTCAGGTACTAGTTCTCAGGTCTGTGTGCCAGTTCAAGGGATTCTGTCCATAGTCATGGAATGTGGGTCTGTGGTTATAGTCATTTTAAAGTGTAACATCTCTTCCTTCATTTTGTATCTGGCTCCTTTCCTTATACCTCGGCTCACAACCCTGTTCTGCTCTTCCTGGAGGTATGTTAACAATTTAAAGAATGTATACCTAAAGTGGCTACTTTACCATATTCAAGGCTAAAGATACCAAAATAAGAGTAAATATGGTAACTAGGAGATGGTGGTGAACACTTTTAATCTCAGCACTCAAGAGGCAGGGGTAGGTGAATCTCCATGAGTTTGAGGCTAGCCTGGTACACAGAACAAATTCCAGGACAGGCAAGGAAACCCTGTCCCAAAAAACCAAAACCCAAATCAAACCAAAACAAAAAAAATCCCTCAAAAAAACTAAAAGCAAAAACCCAAATAAACAAACAAAATGCAGAGTAAATAAGATATTTTCAACAGCTTGCCAACTGCCAGTTCTTATAGTATTTTCTTCCAGGCTCCCAGGGTGACACCTAGAAGTCTTTAGTCATTGCTCTGCACCTTCCAGGGACAGTGGAACATTGGAAGCTTGTAGGTATATTGTTCCATGATGAAACTGTCTCTCTCCAACCAGAAGCAATAGTAGTCTTAGCAATAAAAACCCAGAGTCAGATCTCAAGGGTGAAAGTTCAGAGAAGCAGAGCAGCAGTCACTAGAAACTTCTTACCTCTACGAATCCTCAGACCCAATGGGGCTGAGATCCTGTCTCCACCCACCTTATATTCCTGTCTCCGCCTCGATAGTGCTGGGATTAAAGGTGTGAGCCACCACTGACTGGCTCTGTTTCTCTTTTAGACTGGTTCAATCTCCTGTAGCCAAGGCTGGCCTTGAACTCCTGATCTTCCTGCTTCCTCCTCCCAAGTGCTGGGATTAAAGGTGTATACCACCACTGGCTGGCCTCTGTGGTTAACTAGTGGCTAGTTCCGCCCTCTGATCTCCAGGCAAACTTTGTCAGAACACAAGCAAAATATCATACAACACTCCTGTAGGATCATGGGTCTGACATATCCTGTGAATCAAATGGAGACTGTCTTGGGAACAGTGGACACTTCTGTGGCACTTGGGCAGGCCAATTTCTCTGACACAGATAAAGCCTTGTCTTACCAGAGCCGAGATAGTGTTTGTTTTGGTTACTGTTCTCATTGCTGTAACTAAATGCCTAACCAAAGCTGCTTAAGGGAGGAAGGATTCATTCTGGCTCACAGTTTGAGGGGCAGTGGCTCTCGGCTGTGGTGGCCCAGGCATAGCATGAGGCTGCTTGCTCACACCTGGGTAGATCAGAGAAAGGATGTCACATAGGATCAGAGGATAAATCTCAAGGCCTATAGCCCAAAGATCTACTTCTTTCAGGTAAGCTCCACCTTCCAAAGGTTTTACCCCTGCCCCCCCCCCCCCCCCCCCCCGCCCCCAAACAGTTCCATTAGCTAGGTACCAAACATTCTAACATATGTTCTTATGGGAGTGGCATTTTATATCCAAATCGTAACAATGATCAACCAGACCACAGTTTGACCAAGTCTCTGTGCATTATCTCTTGCCGCCCTTTCCCATGGGTATGGAGTTCATGTCAGTATTGCCAAAGACGTATGAAATGCTTCATCTCTTTTGTCTTCTCAAACTCGCTAGACTCATTAAATTGCTTTCTGATGTGATGGCTAACCTTTACTGACAACTTGGCTGCGTTTAGAATTACTACCAAAACACACCTCTGGCTGTGCCTACAAGGGCGTTTCCAGAAAAGCTTAATTGAGTTGCTCCACCCTGAACTGTGGGTGGTACTGTCCCATGGGCTGGTGGCCCAGCTTGAATAAAACAGAGAAAGGGAGCGGCACACCGGCACTCATCTCTCTCTCCTTCCTGACTGTGGAAACAACGTGGCCGAGCTTCTCATGCTCCTGCCACCATGGTTTCTATGCCATCACAGACTGTGTCCTCAAATGGCTGGCCAAAACAAATTTTTTATCCCTTGAGTTGCTTCATGGTCATAAGAACAAGAAAAATAACTAATACATCTGCCTTTTACCATTACTTTTCTTTCGATTTTGGTCTGGACCTAGTTTTTTTTTTTTTTTTCCCCAGTTGGCCTTTTATGGCTTAGGACTCTGGTAGTAGCTCAAAATTGGAGTTAAGGTTTGGGTTAGGGTTAGGATGTGGGTCCTGGGTAGCAGGTAGCAGGGCCCATTTGGAAGTGAGTTACGTAGTGGAGCGGACAGAGGCGAGATCTGGTCTCTTGACAGATGAGCACTTCTGTTTATCGTCTTCAGTTCCACACGTGTTTCCTTGGCAGTCTCGTCAGCAACAGTGGAGAGTAAATGCGTGTGCATTTTGCAACTGCTGGCAATGTTTATGTTGTTGCCTTTGTGTTGTCGATATCGAGTATGAATTTGTTTTCCTTTGCTTACAGTCGGGCATTGAGCGTGTTTTCCTGTAAGACATCTTTTGCTGTCAGTTTGTTCTCATGACATCTGGTGGCAACAAACATTTTGGGAGACGGAAATGACTTGCTGCACTGTAATAGTTACATGGCACTGTATTCCACTGATGTCTGATGCCACTTTACTTCCACTCTTCGGCTGCTAGATGAAGCTGTCTTAGTTGGATGTGTACGTGTGTGATGTGTGTCTATTTTCACATATATATGAGCACATGTGTATGAAAGGACCAAACAGATGCCATAACAGGCTGCTCAGTCTTCTCTCAGAGATCAGGCCTCAATTTCAGTTTCCTGAGACTTGAGCAAGCAGTTCCTGGGAGAACCATGAACAAAAGACATAGTCCTTGCAGGAGCTCCCTTTCTGTCCCTACTCTGATATCAGTTCAAGGTTCAGCCAGTTGTTTACTGTCTGGGACCCCCTCACCAACTTAGAGCTATGTGCATGGGTCAATGTGAACGTGTAAGGCCAGCCAGCTCCCATGGCAGCTCAAGGACAAAGCCTGGGACTTGTCCAGGCCTGCCCAAAAATGATAACTGTAACCCCCAACCAGAAAATTCAAAGGTTACACACCCTCACCCAATCATATGATGCCAAGGCTTGTACCACCCTGCTTGTGGTTTTTCCCTTTAAAAGCCCTCACCCTGAGAGTTCAGAGTCATCCTCCTTCACCCGGCTAGCCAGTGTGTTGGGGGTGGACCAAGCCCGGGCTTGTAATAAACCCCTGTGTGTTTTGCATCGGATATTGGCTCTGTGGTGGTCTTGCTCAGGGGGTCTTGTGATGCAGTCACAGCATGTATATGCCGGTAGAGTCAGAAATTGACATCGAGTGTCCTCCTCTGTCGATCTCCACCTTAAATTAAGGTAGAGCCTCTCTTTTGAACCCAGCGCTCACTGATCCAGCTAGTCTAGTAGCTACTTTTCTCCAGGGATCTGGTGTCTCTACCTTCAGGGTTCTGGGTTACAGGTTCACCGTGATGCCCTCCCAGCTTTTGCATGAATTCTGGGGATCCGAACTCTGATCCTCATGCTTGTGCCATAAGCACTTTATCCACTGAGCCATCTCCCCAACTCTCAGATGCAGCATCGTAAAGACTTTCTTTCTATATTCCCACCCATCTGGCCCATCACAGCTTCTCTTCCTACATCCGTGCTCACACTCACTCCCACCTCCACCTTTAGCAACCCTGACTACCTTCCATCCCTGTCTCAGATTACAGACTCTGCCTGCTCTGCTCTTCCTGAGCTGCTCTGGGTAGCTTCTGTGGAACGTTAGAAGCACAAAGCATATAGTGTGAGCATGAAACTCAAACTTCTATGACTCAAGAATAATGAAATGGCTGTTAAGATGGCTCAGTGGATAAAGGTGCTTGCCACCAAGGCTGGCAAGCTGAGTTCCATCCCTAGAACATACACGCTAGAAGGGGAGAACTGACTTCCAAAAATTGGCCCCTGACTTCCATGCTCATGCTCCGACACATGTATGCCTCCTGCCCCCCAATAAATGAGTGTGATAGAGTTTCAAAAAGAAGAATGAAATCATTGGTCTAGCAATCTCATATACATGGCAGTGCCCATCACACTGTGGCAGAACAAGCCTTGAGTTTGTGAGTAGGATTAGCTGAGATACTTGACCCTGCCAAAATGCTACAATTTCATGTAACTCCAAGTGTCAGTACAATACATGGTTTTAAAGTTGAAGTGTACGTGCTGGAATCGGTTTGAGAGAAGGTAAGGCCAGCATCCAAGGCCCAACCTTCATTAATAGTTAACATGGAGGTGTGACAACACAAATAGAAGTTAAGGCTGTGAGAGTTCAAATCAGGGTCCCAACTTTCTCTTATCTTAACTTTCTACTCTAGGTGCAAGCCTTTTCTCCAAGCCTCAGCTTGCTGCCAGGAACTGCCTTACCCATCATAAGACTTCACAGAAATAGTCTGATTTTACAGTAAAAGTCTTCACCACCCCACATTCTCAGCCACCTTGTCCCTGTGCCTGGCAGGACAGAGTGTCTTTGGCAGGGCCATTTATGCTGACTGACATTTTGAATTGTGGCTATGGTTTGTCTTTACTCTCCATCCTGGCTGAAGCTTGGATGTGAGCTGGCCTATTTTCCAGTGTGGATCTGCTTTAGGACTGGGTTTGTGCCAATCTTCCTTCTCAGACCCTTTTTACTGTGCCAACATTGTATAAGGTATAGACACTCAAAACTAGCTTGGCAACACAAGGACAGTTATGAAGTACAGGACCCAAAGCATAGAATTTAAAAAGAACATGAAAACAGCAACAGGGACCCCCGCCCCCCACCATGGCCTCAGTACAAGTATTCTTGTGACAGGATTTCTCCATCTTGGCACTGTCACTATTTAGGATATTATAAGATGCTTAGTATCATCCTTAGCCTGTAACTATTAAATGCCAGCAACAATCTGCTTCCTGAATTGGGATGAGGAAAAATCTCTCCATGCATTGCTTGAAGGGCAAAGTATCCTTGAAGGGTGAAAATCACCCCCAATTGAGAACCATCGATTTGCATTATAAAAGGTCCTACCAAATTATTCTTCCCTTTAGACTTTGTATATATGGCTGGTTTGATCAAGGGTTCTCATCCTCAGTACTTATTGACATTTGGGTCATGACATATACTCAAAAAATATTTCCAGATTATAGTATAGCAAAATTGAAACAATCTCTCCTGCATGAGTGAAGGAGGCTCCAGAGATGTTGGAAACTAAGGAAACTTACAAGACTCAGGAAGCTCATAAAACTTACCGAGCAAAAAAAAAAAAAAAAAAAAAACAAAAAAAAAAAAAAAAAAAAAACAAAACAAAAAAAACAACCAAAAAAAAACCAAACAAAAAAAAAAAACCCAAAAACTTACCGAGCTCAAAAAGTTATGATTCACAAGACCACTCCCTAAAGTTATAAAAACAGGGAGGGGACAGTTGTTGGGGCAGAGTTGGGTGAAGCTGCCTGTAGGTTATGCATGGAACTCCAGGGATGTAGCTTTCTTGATTCTGATGTAGCTGGAGTGTGATTTTTTGGTGACACATTTGTCTTTGAGTCATCCATGTACCTGTAATTAACCCTAATAAACTTGTTGGTTGACCATGCTGGATACTTAGATGGAATTGTTCCTTTGATCTGTCAATGTTGTCCTACCTGAGATGAATAGATACTTGTGCACATTTCCCTAGGAAAAGTTAGACATCATAGACATGGTCCTCTGAGGAGCAAAATGACCTTACGTTCAGAACCACTACCCCAGAGCAATGCTCACAAACATACTAGTGTGTGTTAGGTATGGTGGACACATACAGGGATGAGAAGGAAGCAGACAGCTGGAGGAGAATTTTAGACAAAACCCTTCTTGACTATTTCAAAACTGAAGTTTCAAAACTACAGTTTCTTTTATTAATGAGTGAATCTATATTAGTGGTTCTCAAAGATTAGCTTTTGGCCCTGGGGGCATTTAACAGTGTCTGGAGACACTTTTGGTTGTCTCGAATAGGGGGCAGAGAAGCTACTGGCTTCCAGTGAACAGATTCCAGAAAGACTGCTAAGCACCCTACAGTGCGGAGGACAGACTCCACAGTGAAACCCCAAATGTCAGTAGACCTAAGGTGGGGAAACTTTGAATGCTATGCAAGCTGTTTATCTTGATTGGATTCCAGTCACAGTGTAGCCCGGCACTCCTGGAGTCACTTGCAAGAACAATGGTGTGACAGTCACTTTACCTTTGATTGACTGCCTTTTCTGCTTGTATTTGTGAAGAGCCATCAGAATTGGCACTGACAAGGCCAGAGTCAATTCGAAGGGGAAAAAAAAAAAGACTAGTTAGCATCAAGGAAAGACGGACTCAACTGTGGTGACATTTAGGCTGCAGGTTTCTCTTTTTTTCTGAGGTCTGGTTGCAATGCTAGCTTCAAGGTTGTTTAACCTGAGCAGATAGAGTCCTTTGGTTAAGCTGAAGTCTATGACTTAGCTTCAGAAAGGTCTAAGTGATACATATGTTTGCAATCAGAAGTCTAGAAGACTAGGCATGCAGATACTTCAACTACGAGCATTTGTCAGACGCATAACCTCAGCTAAAAAGAGACCACATGGCAAGTACCATATAACATGCACCATGTGACACTGGCAGACAATGGGAGTGAGAAGACAACCTCTCATTTCAGTACATCTTTTTGCCCTGCTCTGGGAAGCTTTTTGAGAAACCTAAAATAACGTTCTCAGACAAGTGAAAGAAACTTGTATGGTGGTATATGATTTCTGGGTGACCTTTGTAAAAATTGGGGAAAGAGCAATGACCAAGGTATTAATACGTATGTCATTTGTGGCCTTTCATTTGTGGCCCTTTTCATTAGTCAATCATTAATGATTCAACTGTGATTTAAGTTTGCCTTGCAAACTGCATTTGGATTAGCTCTAAGGCAAATGAATGTCTGGGTCAGTTGTATTATGCTGCAGTGAACTGACGTACCCCTAAGGTAGCAAACTGAGTTACATAACTAATCTTTCATCAGAGTGGGTCACATGTGTTTATTTTAAATGCTTATCTTCACAAAACATCTGTAAGCTAAATCATTTGATTTTTCAGCTTCCCAATGTGGAAAGCATATTTTCTTTCCCAAAGAAACAAACTGAAGTATGTAATAATAAGCTCACATTGTCTTACTGGGCAAAGGACAGGGAAATAAATGGAGGTTCTGGGCAGACCACAGTGCCACCGAAAGATAGCCTGTTCCTCAACAATGGTTCCATCCCTAGGCAATGTTTTGGACATAGGGAGTTTCCAGGACTTCCTTCTCTCATGGTTCTCTCAGCAGTCTCTTGAAATGGCCTGTTGGTGACTCCCATATCATCCCTCAGGTCTTTCTCACATGACACGGAACACAGCCTGATTAAAACAGTCTAAATCCCATGGTACCTTTCCTATTTAGTGGAGACAATATTTTCTAAATCTGTTTTACATGAAGTGTGCCGGCTGCCTTTGAAATCAAAACCAGAAAATCTCAAGTGACAGCAGAGGGCGCTCTTCCCCCTCCCAGTGAATTACCAGGCTCGCCACTCGGAGGATTTTTTTTTTCTTTCTGGGTTCCTGGAGCTGACAAAGGACACACATTCCAGTATGAGGTGACACACCCAAGACTTCCTTAGTCTCCTGGCTTCACTTTCCTTCTCTTTCTCAACGCTGGGCGACCTTAGATTTGGAGAAATCCAGAGTAAAATGAAGGGTTGAGGGAGCAACCTTGAACTCGGGAGGGCACCTGAGCACAGGATCCATGGGTTGTTTCCCTACAGCTTTAGATATTTCGTCCCGCCTTAGAAGCCTGGCATCTCTGCAGGGGGCCTAACCGGCATGGTGGAGAGCAGCGGGGTTCTGCTTCAGTTCTGTCCACCTAAGGGAAAGACAGCAGGAAGCTATCTTGCCCAGACCCTTCACATGCTTACCCTCTTTGGTCATGGCATCA
>CABHPH010118174.1:0-17500 GCA_902168325.1 Peromyscus nudipes
CTTGATGAGTTTGATTTTAATTCATCATTATACAAATTTAAATTTTCGCTAATTCGATTGGTAGCGGGAGTGGAGAGCAGACCCTAGAGAGCCCTGAGAGCCCCACCTCCGCCGCCAGCCTAATCACCATCACACCCCGGGAGTTCCAGTTCAAGGCAGTAAATATGCAGCAGACCATAACCATTACAGACGCTATCCACGCCATAGGGGTCCTCCACGCAATTACCAGCAAAACTACCAGAATAGTGAGAGTGAGGAAAGAACGAGGGGTCGGAAAGCGCTCCTGAAAGCCAAGGCCAACACCACAGGCCCTATCGCAGGTGGAGGTTCCCCCCTTACTACTTGAGGAGTCCCTATGGGCGTCAACCACAGTATTCCAACCCTCCTGTGCAAGGAGAACTGATGGAGGGTGCTGACAACCAGGGTGCAGGAGAGCAAGGTAGACCAGTGAGACAGAATATGTATCGGGGTTACAGACCACCATTCCGCAGGGGCCCTCCTCGCCAAAGACAGCCTAGAGAGGATGGCAATGAAGAGGACAAGGAAAATCAAGGAGATGAGACCCAAGGTCAGCAGCCACCTCAACGTCGGTACCGCCGCAACTTCAATTACCGACGCAGACGCCCAGAGAACCCTAAACCACAAGATGGCAAAGAGACAAAAGCAGCCGATCCACCAGCTGAGAATTCGTCCACTCCCGAGGCTGAGCAGGGCGGGGCTGAGTAAATGCCGGCTTACCATCTCTACCATCATCCGGTTTGGTCATCCAACAAGAAGAAATGATATGAAATTCCAGCAATAAGAAATGAACAAAGATTGGAGCTGAAGACCTTAAGTGCTTGCTTTTTGCCCGTTGACCAGATACACTAGAACTATCTGCATTCTCTATGCAGCATGGGGTTTTTATTATTTTTACCTAAAGATGTCTCTTTTTGGTAATGACAAATGTGTTTTTTTTTTTTTTAAAAAAAGGTCTGGTTTTTCTCAATACACCTTTAATGGTTTTTAAATTGTTTCATATCTGGTCAAGTTGAGATTTTTAAGAACTTCATTTTTAATTTGTAATAAAAGTTTACAACTTGATTTTTTCAAAAAAAAAAAGTCAACAAACTGCAAGCACCTGTTAATAAAGGTCTTAAATAATAAAAAAAAAAGATAGAAACAAAGAGAACAATACAAAGAATTAATGAAACAAAGAGTTGGTTCTTTGAGAAAATCAACAAGATAGGCAAGCCCTTATCCAAACTAACCAAAAGACAGAGAGAGAGCATCCAAATTAACAAAATCAAAAATGAAAAAGGGGACATAACAACAGACACTGAGGAAATTCAGAGAATCATCAGGTCATACTTCAAAAACCTCTACTCCACAAAACTGGAAAATCTAAAAGAAATGGATACTTTTCTGGATAGGTACCACATACCTAAGTTAAATCAAGACCAGATAAACTATTTAAATAGTCCAATAACCCCTAAGGAAATAGAAACAGTCATTAACAGTCTCCCAACCAAAAAAAGCCCAGGACCAGATGGTTTCAGTGCAGAATTCTACCAGATCTTCAAAGAAGAGTTAATACCAATACTCTTTAAATTGTTCCACACAATAGAAACAGAAGGAACATTAACAAACTCCTTCTATGAGGCTACAATTACCCTGATTCCTAAACCAAACAAGGATACAACAAAGAAAGAGAACTACAGACCGATCTCCTTCATGAACATTGATGCAAAAATACTCAATAAAATACTGGCAAACAGACTCCAAGAACACATCAAAACAATTATCCACCATGATCAAGTAGGCTTCATCCCAGGGATGCAAGGGTCTGTCAATGTAATACACCATATAAACAAACTGAAAGAAAAGAACCACATGATTATCTCACTAGATGCAGAAAAGGCATTTGACAAAATCCAACACCCCTTCATGATAAAGATTTTGGAGCAATCAGGTATACAGGGAACATACCTAAACATAATAAAGGCAATTTATAGCAAGCCAACAGCCAACATCAAAGTAAATGGAGAGAAACTCAAAGCGATTCCACTAAAATCAGGAACGAGGCAAGGCTGTCCTCTATCCCCATACTTATTCAATATATTACTTGAAGTTCTAGCCAGAGCAATAAGTCAACATAAGGAGATTAAGGGGATACAAATTGGAAAGGAAGAGGTCAAGCTTTCTCTATTTGCAGATAACATGATAGTGTACTTGAGTGACCGCAAAGATTCAACCAAGGAACTGATACAGCTTATAAACACCTTCAGCAACATAGAAGGATACAAGATTAATAAAAAATCAGTAGCCCTCCTATATACAATTGACAAACAGGCTGAGAATGAAATCAGAGATACATCACCCTTCACAACAGCCACAAACGATATAAAATACCTTGGGGTAACACTAACCAAGCAAGTGAAGGACCTGAATGACAAGAACTTTAAGTCCCTGAAAAAAGAAATTGAAGAAGATGTCAGAAAATGGAAAGATCTCCCATGCTCATGGATAGGCAGGACTAACATAGTAAAAATGGCAATTTTACCAAAAGCTATCTACAGATTCAATGCAATCCCCATCAAAATACCAACACAATTCTTCACAGACCTGGAAAGAATAATACTCAACTTCATATGGAAAAACAAAAAACCCAGGATAGCCAAAAGAATCCTGTACAATAAAACAACCTCTGGAGGCATCACGATCCCTGACTTCAAGCTCTACTATAGAGCTACAGTAATAAAAACAGCTTGGTACTGGCATAAAAACTGACATGTGGACCAATGGAATGGAATTGAAGACACTGATATTAATTCTCACACCTATGAACATACAATTTTTGACAAAGAAGCCAAAACTGTACAATGGAAAAAAGAAAGCATCTTCAACAAATGGTGCTGGCATAACTGGATATCAATGTGTAGAAGGCTGCAAATAGATCCATATCTGTCACCATGCACAAAACTTAAGTCCAAGTGGATCAAAGACCTCAACATAAATCCAGCTACTCTGAACCTGCTAGAAGAGAAAGTAGGAAGTAGTCTTGAACGCATTGGCATAGGAGAGCACTTCCTACATATAACACCAGTAGCTCAGACACTAGAGAAACAATCAATCAATGGGACCTCTTGAAACTGAGAAACTTTTGTAGAGCAAAGGATATGGTCAACAAGGCAAAGTGACAGCCTACTGAATGGGAAAAGGTCTTCACTGCCCCACATCTGACAGAGGACTGATATCCAGAATATATAAGGAACTCAAGAAATTAGACATCAAAATGCCCAACAGTCCAATTAAGAAATGGGCTATAGAACTAAACAGAGAATTCTCAACAGAGGAAACTCAAATGGCTGAAAGACATTTAAGGAATTGCTCAACATCTCTAATCATCAGGGAAATGCAAATCAAAACAACTCTGAGATACCATCTTATGCCTGTCAGAATGGCTAAGATCAAAAACACTAAAGACACCTTATGCTGGAGAGGATATGGAGCTAGGGGAACTCTCTTCCACTGCTGGTGGGAATGTAAGCTTGTACAACCACTTTGGAAATCAATATGGCACTTTCTTAGAAAATTGGGAATCAATTTTCCCTCAAGATCCAGCTATACCACTCTTGGGCATATACCCAAGGAATGCTCAATCATACCACAAGGGCACTTGCTCAGCTATGTTCATAGCAGCATTGTTTGTAATAGCCAGAACCTGGAAACAACCTAGATGCCCTTCAACTGAAGAATGGATAAATAAAATGTGGTACATATACACAATGGAATGCTACTCAGCAGAGAAAAACAATGACATCATGAGGTTTGCAGGCAAATGGATGGATCTAGAAAAAAATTATCCTAAGTGAGGTAACCCAGACTCAGAAAGACAAACATGGTATGTACTCACTCATAGGTGGATACTAGATGTGGAACAAAGATGACTGGACTGCTACTCACAACACCAGGGAGGCTACCTGGAAAACAGGACCCCAAGAAAGACGTGGGGATTGCCCAATGATGGAGAAATGGATGAGATCTATATGAACAGCCTGGATGTGAGTGGGGGTAATGAAGGGCGAGGAAGCTCTCGAGGGAAAGAGAGCTTGGGGGAGAGGGAGATCCCAGCTGGATCAAGAACAGAGAGGGAGAACAATGAAAGAGAGACCATGATAAATGAAGACCACATGAGGATAGGAAGAAGCAAAGTGCTAGAGAGGCCCACAGAAATCCACAAAGATGCCCCCACAATAGACTGCTGGCAATGGTCAAGAAAAAGCCCGAACTGACCTACTCTGGTGATAGAATGGCCAAACACCCTAATTGTCACACTAGAAACCCATCCAATGACTGAGGGAACCAGATGCAGAGATCCTCAGCCAAGCCCCAGGTAGAGCTCCGGGAGTCCAATTGGCAAGAAAGAGGAGGGTTTATATGAGCGAGAATTGTTGAGATCAAGGTTGGATAAAGCACAGGGACAAATAGCCAAATGAATGGAAACACATGAACTATGAACCAATGGCTGAGGGGCCCCCAAGTGGATCGGGCCCTCTGAATAGGTGAGACAGTTGATTGGCTTGATCTGTTTGGGAGGCATCCAGGCAGTGGGATTGGGTCCTGTGCTCAGTGCATGAGTTGGCTGTTTGAAACTTGGGGCTTATGCAGGGATGCTTGGCTCAGCCTGGGAGGAGGGGACTGGACCTGCCTGGACTGAGTCTACCAGGTTGATCTCAATCCTCGGTGGAGTCTTTGCCCTGGAGGAGATGGGAATGGGGGGGTGGGCTGGGGGGAAGCGGGGGGATGGAAGGAGGGAGAACAAGGGAATCCATGGCTGATATCTAGAATTAAATTATATTGTAAAGTAAAATTAAATTAAATTAAAATGGAGAGCAACAAGAAAAAAAATAGTCCAAGGGCATTATCAGCTGAAGCTGAGAAAGAATTGGCTTTGGTAGAAAAGAAAATACAGCATGCACATGTGGATCATGTGGATCCAAAGCTTGATTGTATTTTGGTTATTTTACCCTCTAAGCATTCTCCTACAGGAATTTTAATGCAAAGGGAAGATATTATATTGGAATGAATATTTCTACCAAATAGAGTAAAAAATTAAAAACTTATGTGGAAAAGATCTGAGTTGATTTTAAAAGGAAAATTGAGACTTTGTCAATTAGCAGGAATAGACCCAGCAGAAATTGTAGTGCCTTTAACTAATGATGAAATGACAAATTTTAGGCAGAAAGTCAACCTTGGCAAAGAGCTTGCAGTAATTTCTTGGGAGAGATTAACAACAAATAACCCAAAAGCAATAAAACTTACTCATAAAGAGAGCTAACTGGATCCTGCCTCCTATTGTATGGGAAACAACAATATCTGGAGCCCCTA
Organism: Peromyscus nudipes; assembly: GCA_902168325.1. Lineage (NCBI taxonomy): Eukaryota > Metazoa > Chordata > Mammalia > Rodentia > Cricetidae > Peromyscus > Peromyscus nudipes. The sequence continues at coordinate 5,371 of CABHPH010118174.1, forward strand.
TATTTTATATAGACACACAAAAAAATGGAAAGGCAGGTTACAAATCAAAAAATTTAAGTAAAATTGTTCAAAGTCCTTATAATTCAGTCAAAAAATCAGAATTATATGCCATTCTGATGATACTAATGGATTTTTCAGAAAGTCTCAACATAGTTACTGACTCTCATTATGCTGAAAGAGTGGTCTTACATATTGAAACTGCTGAATTTATCCCTGATGAGTCAGAATTAACTTTGTTATTTATTCAGTTACAAGATATAATCAGGAATAGGAATTACCTCTTATATATAACTCACATCTGATACTATATGGGTCTGCTAGATCCTTTAGCCAAGGAAATGATGAGCTCAATCAACTATTGATAGAAAATGTGCTAGAGGCCTCAGAATTTCATAAAAAAACATCATGTCAATAGTAAGGGTTTAAAAAAGGATTTTTCCATAAACTGGCAACAAGGAATTTATAAGGAAATTTCCTACTTGTTCTTTATACAATCAAACTCCACTACCAGCAGGATGTAACCCTACTCAGAGGAATGGAATCTGACAGATGGATGTGTTTCATTTTATAGAATTTGGAAAATTGAAATATGTACACTACACTGTAGCATGAATCTTAAAAGTCTTATTAATAAAATCAAACCTGAGGCCAGGTATTGGGGTGAAATGCTGGATGGTCAGAGAAACAGAACAAACCACAACTAACCTCACCTGGCCAACTTCTCAGCTGATCTTGTTTCCTCAGACTGGATGCCCCGAGCCCTCATCCAGAATGGGTCTCAGTTGAACTGCTTCTTCTTGAAAGCCTAAATGCTTAACCAGGCCAAATGTTTCTCCAGGCCAAATGCTTCTCCAGGCCAAAATGTTTCTAGTTTCTGGTCCTCACGCCTTATATACCTTTCTGCTTTCTACCACCACTCCCTGGGATTAAAGGTGTGGCTTTCTGGGATTAAAGGTGTGTATCACCATGCCTGGCCATTTCCAATGTGGCCTTGAACTCACAGAGATCCAGAGGGATTTCTGTCTCTGGAATGCTAGGATTAAAGGCGTATGCTACCACTGCCTAACCTCTATGTTTAATATTGTGGCTGTCCCGTTCTCTGACCCCAGATAAGTTTATTAGCATACACAATATTTTGGGGAACACAATACCACCACACTACACCACTGATACTTATTCAGGATTTCAATGGGCAACTGCTCTGAGTTCCAAAAAGACTAATTCTGTAATCATGCATTTGGTAGAAGTTATGGCCATGGTGGGTATACCTGTACAAATTAAAACTGACAATGCTCCAGCTTATATCTCTGGTAAAATCAAACAGTTTTTTGCTTACTACAACGTAAAACATATTACAGGTATGCCACACAATCCTACAGGCCAAGCACTCATAGAAAGATGAAATCAAACTCTAAAGGATATGCTAAATAAACAGAAAAGGGTAACAAAACCCCCAGAAATGGTTACATAAAGCTCTATTAACTTTGAATGTTCTCTCTCTCTCTCTCTCTCTCTCTCTCTCTCTCTCTCTCTCTCTTGGTTTTTCGAGACAGGGTTTCTCTGTGTAGCTTTGCGCCTTTCCTGGAACTCACTTTGTAGACCAGGCTGGCCTCAAATTCACAGAGATCCACCTGGCTCTGCCTCCCAAGTGCTGGGATTAAAGGCATGTGCCACCTCCGCCCGGCAAATTTTCTCAATGCTAATGAAAAAGGAACAACAGCTGTGCAGAGTCATTGGACAATAGAAAAAAATACAGAATTAAATCAGCCTATATACTTTAAGAATGTGCTGACCTCAGAATGGAAACCAGGATATGTATTATGTTGCAGATAAGGTTTTGCTTTTGTTTCTACAGGAGAGGAAAAGCTATGGATACCATCAAAATTGATAAAGGTTCAATTTGAACAAGAGAGACCTCTTAATTAGAAGAGGTGATGGTTTATAAACCAGCATGACCATCCAATTTAAACTAACTTATACCACTAACAAATGCTTTTCAATTGATCAGATATAACTTGCCAAAACGGAACCTCCCCAAAGTTAGGATTGGGGAAGAGTTTTTGTTTTTGTCTTTCAGGAGAATGAAGGCTAAGGAATCTGAAGAACATTGGACAAATGAGACATCTGAAGAAAAAGGACAAATCATCCAGAAAAAATGTCCCAAGAAAAAGAGTAAATTGGCCTATTGGTATATCACATTTCTAACAGGATGAAATTTTATAAATCTTCCTAAATATTTGTTTCTGCTATTCTCTACAGATACATAATGCAAATGGTCTTTATGTAGTTCAGTTCAATTAAAAATTAAAGCTGGCTTTGGAGTTGGAGCATGGCTTTCTCCTTCTCTAAACCCAAGCATGCTTATTAAAAGAAAATGCAAAATCTCTGTATCATGTCAGAAGAGCCATCTAATATGGGACAGAAGAAAACCAAAATTAAGGGACTATTCAATTGCCACTAATCTCATAATTCTTTGGTTCTATTTTGACTCTTTAGAACTTTTACTGAGGTATGAATTTTATATCAAAATTTATAAGATTAATATATATACATATATTTTAAACTTTTGTCATATTAATGGTCATATAGGGTACTAACTAATTCTAGAAAAAAGGCTTCATCTTGCTTTCTGTACATGATTTTGGGTTTGCTTCTCTATCAGTTTTCTGCAGGGAACCATGACTGTGCTTAACAGTGACTGTGAAGTCTCCAAAAAGATGATGGGACCCTACAATGACAATTCCATCAGGACAATGATAATACCACTAAGATGACAAATACTACCCAAAGATTGGCTTTGGACTACAAACTGCTCAGGACAATTTTGAGATGGCTAGCTGAAATGATCCAGCCTCACAGACTACTTGAGCAAGGACTTGAGACAAGCCCTGCATTTTTGTATTATGCAGAGACTGGACAACAAATGATACAACGAACTCTCCCAGAACTTGATAATTAACCCAAAAAGTTTCTTTTCAGGAACCCCTAAAGATGCTTTTGCCCCCAGACAGCAGGAAGTAATTTTAAGAACACAACACCCACATTCCCAAGAGGTGGGTTGGGTGGTTTCTGGTCTTTTAATGGGTTATAGATAATTGTCATTGTTTAGGATGGTTGGTTACAAGTTGTTATTGTTAATGGTTGGGGAAAAGGATAAACAAAGGAGATTGGATTTAAATTTCTTGTTTGAAAAAAAAAGAAAAAAGAGGATATAGATAAGAGGTAGATGGTAGATTATTGAATCTACTTTGAAAAGAAAAAAGGGGAAGATATAGATATGATAAGATAAAAAGGTAGATTATTGAATCAACTTTTAAAAGGCAACTACTAGTTTTAAATATTTTACATTGGATTGGATTTTTGTATATTGTATACAAATTATATATATTGATACAAATTTAAGATTGATTTTGTTTGAAAATACTGTACATGTATTTCTAATCTTGTTCAAGGTATTGTACCTTTACAGCTCATTTAACAATGTAATGTAAATTGCTAGTCCTTGAAAGTTATTATTACCAACTAATTAGGATATAAAGAAATGAATGTTAGTAATTAGTCATTGCAATCAAACTTGTAGTCATATTAGGTATGTTTTCAGAGTCAATTAGAGATATGTTAGATGATAGACAAATAATTTTCAAACACCTTGGAGATCTATATCAAGTAGAAATATATTTTAGATAGACAGGTCATCTTCAAACACTTCAGAGATCTGTATAATATGGCATTTAAGATGTTTTAATAACAGATTTTTTTCTTTTTTTATGACAATGAAACATGTCTGCTCCTGGCAGCACCAATCTACTTCAGAGAAGATAATGGGCACTGAAGATACTCCATATGGAGTTTACTTTCATTGTGGCAAAAGTTAGCCACTAGGCAAGAGAGTGCCCTCACATTGACTGCTGACAGTATGCTATCCAAAATGGACAAGCAGGACACAAAAGAAAAGACCGCCAATTCTTGCCAAGATGAGGTAGGAAGGCTCTTTAGAAAATCCTGCTTCACAGATGAGTCTGTCAGATATGCTAAGGCTATAGGCCAAAGAATGGATGCCCCAATGTTGCAGAGGAACTTTGGGTGACTGTCCAGGAAGCTAGCTGTTTCTGTCATAGCTCACATATTTTGGTAGTCACTTGTTTGCACTTCCTCCTTACTCAGTTAATATTATTTCCTTCTCAGGTCTCTGAGGGAGTTGAATATTAGATAGTTATATAGTTTTCCTTGTTAAGAAATTCAGAAAGGAAACTCACTAAGAGGTGTAAAGTGTATAAGCTTGAAAGACATCAAAAGAGTTTTCAGTTGGTAATATAAGTTAGGCTAGAAAGTGAATTAGGTACATTTTGGACTCACCATATAGGATAGATAATGGAATATTTTTGCTGAATTTGTCAAATGCAAATGGATTAGACATTGTTGATGTATTTATTGCCTGTATTTATTATATATAGTTATTGTACTTATTGTATATAGTTTTTCTTATATTAGTTATAATTTCTATTTTAGACAAAAAGGGGGAAATGTGGTGATGTTTTATTTGTGCTCTAATAAATAAAGCTTGCATGGAGATCAGAGGAAAAAGCCAGCCACTATATTAAGCATAGAGGTCAGGCAATGGTAGCACATGCCTTGAATCCTGGCATTTGGGAGGCAGAGATTCATTCAGATCTCTGTGAGTTCAAAGCCACACTGGGAACAGAGCCAGGCATGGTGATACATGCCTTTAAATTCCAACACTAGTTAACCATAAAGGTCTGGAGGTCTGTATAGACAGACAGGAAGTGACAGAGCTCAGCAGGAAGAGGAAGTGATGTAACTACGTGAAGAGAGGAAGTGAGATGATAGGGACAGAAAAGATATAGGCATACATATACAGGAAGTGGCTCTCTCTGGAGGCTGAGGCTTGGTAAGGTGAGGTTGGTGTGGCTTGTCCTATTCCTCTGATCGCTTGGTTTTCACCCCAATATCTGTCTCCAAGTTTTTTGTTTTTTTGGTTTTTTGGTTTTTTGGTTTTTTTTTATTTTTTTTAAATTTATTTTATTTTATTTTACAATATAATTCAACTTTACATATCAGTCATAGATCCCCCCGTTACCCCTCCTGCCACCCCGCCCCCCTCTCCCCGGCCCACCCCCCATTTCCATCTCCTCCAGGGCAAAGACTCCCCTGAGGATTGAGATCAACCTGGTGGACTCAGCCCAGGCAGGTCTAGTCCCCTCCTCCCAGGCTGAGCCAAGGGTCTCTACTAAGCCCCAGGTTTCAAACAGCCAATTCATGCACTGAGCACAGGACCCGGTCCAACTGCCTGGATGCCTCCTAAACAGATCAAGCCAATCAACTGTCTCACCCATTCAGAGGGCCTGATCTAGTTGGGGGCCCCTCAGCCATTGGTTCACAGTTCATGTGTTTCCATTCGTTTGGCCGCTTGTCCCTGTATTCCATCCATCCCTGGTCCCAACAACTCTAGCTCACATAAACCCTCCTTCTCGCCAATTGGACTCCCGGAGCTCCACCCAGGGCCTGACCGTGGATATCTGCATCTAGTTCCCTCAGTCACTGGATGGGGTTTCTAGTATGACAATTAAGGTGTTTGGCCATCCTATCACCAGGGTAGGTCAGATCGGGCTATTTCTCGACTATTGCCAGCAGTCTATTGTGGGGGCATCTTTGTGGATTTCTGTGGGCCTCTCTAGCACTTTGCTCCTTCCTATTCTTATGTGGTCTTCTTTTATCATGAACATTCCTTGTGTTTCCTCTCTGTACTTGATCCAGTTGGGATCTCCCGCTCCCCCAAGTTCTCTTTCCCTCGACCCTCGCCCCTCATTACCCCCACTCACGTCTAGACTGTTCATGTAGATCTCATCCATTTCTCCATCATTGGGCGATCCCCGTGTCTTTCTTGGGGTCCTGTTTTCCAGGTAGCCTCCCTGGTGTTGTGAGTGGCCGTCCAGTCATCCTTGTTCCACAACTAGTATTCTCCTATGAGTGGGTACATACCATGTTTGTCTTTCTGAGTCTGGGTTACCTCACTCAGGAGGATTTTTTCTAGATCCCTCCATTTTCCTGCAAACCTGATGATGTCATTTGTTTTTTTTTAATTAATAAAACCGTTTAGCAATTTGTCTTACAACCAAAGGTGGCATGTGGCCATCATGCAGCTCAGCTTTGCTGGATCTTTGTCAAGCAACTGTGCTGGCTTTATGACTTTTGGTGTTCCCATCAGATATGGCTGTGCCATCTCCCCCTTTTTTGTTTCTTAACTAAAGAGTCTGTTGATCTTGTTGTGTGACACATAGGGCATTTTTAGGTCCTCAGAAGATGACTGGAAAGACAAGAATCAAAGTAAGCACAACTCCTAGGATTATTCCCAAATTATTGATAATAGACCAAAAGTTCTGTCCTAAGACAAAAGTGAGAGATCATAAGAATCTATTTGTAACCTCAGAAGCCAAGGTGGACTCCAATTAAACTGAACTAATGGCTGTAATTTGTTAATGCAAAGACTGTATGTTCATAGCTAGTTTAGAATTGTTCCATAGGCCATGGAGGTGGGACCTAACCTGTGCCCAGGTTACCATAGAAACATTGTATGGAAGTGGAGTGACACAAATCCATTTAAATGTGAATGATAGGAAACAATCTAACTTTAATGTATTGAATTTGATTACCCATAAATAAGACTGTTTCTTCCAAAGTGTTTATCCTTTGTTTGTTTGTTTGTTGTTTTTTGTTTATTTATTTATTTATTTTTGAGTAAAACCAAAACTTATTCTAAGCCACAGTCATCCTAGGGTCCCCCTGCCATATAGCCTCCCTGGTTCTGTGGGTTGCAGTCTGATTGTTCTTTGCTTTATATCTAGAATTCATGGTATGAGTGAGTATATACCATGTTTGTCCTTCTGGGTTTGGGTTACCTCACTCAGGATGATATTTTCTGGTTCCATCCATTTGCCTGCATTTATCCTATCCTCTAAATTTTTTATCTTTTTTTGTGATAAGTGTCAGGGATATATTTTTTGAGAGCTGATTAACATGCTCTGTAGTATGAACCTGTTGTACTAAGGTGATTATAGATTCAGCAACAGTTCTTATAGTAGTAATGACTATAGTAATGTCCAAAATTAAAGTAGCAGTAAATCTATTAGGCCTACTAAGAACTTTAGTAATTTCTTTTATAGCGTATGTTAAATAGGCACCTCAGCCAGATGTCCCAGGTTAGAAATTTAATGTTTTGGCCTTTTTGTTGATAATAAATGAATGATAAGGGGTGGTGTAATCATCTGACTACTTCCTGCTGACATTGGTGTGTCATAGTTCGGGGCCCAAAATGCTGCAATGTTGACCAAGTCCAGGAATAACAGGCTGTTTCTCTCACTGTCCAGGCTCTGTAGGGCCACCTGAAGCAAGGGGTGTGTAGTCTGTGAAGCTGGATCAGGATCCAGATTTCAAGGAAACAGCTAAGACTGTTGGTGGGTTTCCTGGAAGTATCTGTAGGTGATTTGAAACATGTTGGGACAGACAGATTAAGGACAGAGATGAAGTTAAGAAGTTTAGATTTTTTTATATACACTTGAAACTGATAGGCCCATGGTGATAGGTAGTTGGTGGAGGAGAGTCTCAAGACCTAGGAAAGGAGAAGAGTTCCCATAGGCAGTTGATTCCCTGAAGCTTTTTTAAGTTTACAAAAAGAGGTAAAAGTTTCAGATATGTTAGCCTTACTACTATTTATAATCTGTATTGAAATACATATTGTAGAAAAGGCAGTAGGCTAATGCCTTTGAGTCAAATTAAAAGCTTGGTTAAAAGCATTAATATTATTATTTTGTTTTATCCAGAAGTCTTGGTGTATATAGACTAGACAGATGTTTTAACATAATGAGAAGCATTTTTAAGTCTATACTTAGAAGACAACCAAAGGGAAATTTAAGATCTTGAACTTGTAACTATGATATTAGTAGTCAGTGTTTATCAGAGCTAGATTAATAGCGTATCAGAATTTTATTGATTAGTGTTAAAACTTTTGAAGTCTCAGTATAACAATAACGGAGAGAGAGAAAGAAATCTGAAACACTCTGGAAAATAGCTGGAGAGATGAGTAAATAGAATTATCCCAAGGATTAGGAATAAAGTATGGGTGGAGGAACCATCTTTTAGGATTTTTAATTTAGTGTCAGGGGCCTGCCATAGCACAGCAGACATTGTCAGCAAGGCTTGTTTTGTTAGTTTCAGCTGAGCATTTGCTCAGAGCCATTCCCTTGTGTTCACAATCATTTTGTAAGTTAGCTTTTCCCTTTCTTTCCCCAGTAATTCACCCTGCTGGTAGGCCTGATTTATGGTGGCAGCAAATCTCATTGGCCCTTTTTTATATTTTTCAAGGCGTCTTATGGAGTGATTTACAGTCAGGCATTGCAGAGGAGGCCAATCAGGATTATAATATTTTGTTGTCTCTTTCTTAGATCTTGAATGAGATAACAACAAGGGTGTTCCCTTATGAAGAGGGGGAGCAGAAGTCTCTGGAGCACATATGGGCTCCTTATCACCTGCCAGTGCCTGTCTAAGCACACTCTAAATAGAAAATGCTGTAAGAGGCATGTCCTTCCCTCCATTCTCTGTATATCCCTACTGTATCCCAAGCTTCTACATATAAAGTTCCCTGGTCTGCAAATCAGGGGCTGACTGTTTGCATAAACTGGAGAAAATTAGTCAGTTGACTGATTTCTGATCTTTATTTATTGCTGTGGATATCACTCTGTATCAATAAAGCGCTGATTGGCCGGTAGCCAGACAGGAAGTATAGGCGGGACTAACAGAGAGGAGAATTGAGGGAACAGGAAGGTAGAGGGGAGACTGGCTGGAGCCGCGGCCAGGAGAAGGAAGATGTAAGGTACCGGTAACCCACGAGCCACGTGGCAAAGTAGAGATTATTAGAAATGGGCTAAATATAAGAGTAAGAGCTAGACAATGATAGGCCTGAGCTAATGGCCAAGCAGTTTAAATAATGTAAGCGTCTGTGTGTTTATTTTATAAGTGGGCTCGGAGACTGGCGGGACTTGGGAGCTCGGAGACTGGCGGGTGGCGGAGATTTGTCCTGACTGTGGATCCAGCAGGAAAACTCTAGCTACAAATGGCGCCCAACGTGTCGACAAGAGTTTCCACCTAAAACCTAAAAAAAAGATACTAAAACGGAGCTAAAAACAGTTCCTAGTTGTCTTTGTCAAGTTAGCCGCAGCTTGCCGGTTTGAGCTACTTGTGGGGTGCGCGTTTGACCGCCAGTATGGCGACAATGAGGTGTCTGCCAGCGGCACATTGTGCTGTATGCTAGATTTACGCTTTACTAATATAAAAAAAAGAGGTTTCTGGGCTACACGCTGCTTTAATAAAAGCGTAGACCCACTATTTCTGAGAATTGATCGCTCCCACAACTGATGAAAAAACGTGCCGCCGCCATGTTGGAAAGCTTAAGTGGGCGGAGCCAGCAGCCACAGAGCCGTTTCAACAAGTGCTGCAGTTTAAAACAATTGATTCACGATAAGACAGATTCAGATGGAACAAGACTTTAAATGCTTTAAAATGTGTATAAAAATGTACATAGGCTTCAAAGAGAGATAAAAAGGAATATATACAGTTATATAAAGAAATAGATAGTTTTGAAAAATGAAGTCTTTAAAGAGACAGTAAAGGTAATATAAAATATAAGCCACGTAAAGATGGATATCACACAGAGAATCTGCATTGTGTTGTCTTTGGGATTCTTAACTGCAGAGAGATATTTGATTGTGAAGAAAGCTGAGTTAAACCAATATGTATATTTTAAACATACCTTGACTTCAAAATTTGGATATAAGGATATGTTGCTTTGGAAAAGAAGTTCTGCTTTTGTTTCCACAGAAAGCCAGAGGCTATGGATTTGTTCCAGACTAAGATACATCAGGTTTGACCAGCCAAGACCACCTGAGGTCTCCAATGACACCATGGCCCAGATGATCCAACATCCAGAACATCTCAAGACAACTGGCTCAGATGATACACCCTCATGGACTACTCCATAATCCTAAAATGTTCTTTATGTCCCCATAAGGTACAGCGCCCTCCTCCAGCAGGAAGTAGTAAGAGAATCTACGCCCAAATTCCCAAATATACCAAGCTGGCTTTGGAGACGGAATGGGCTCACTCCCTCTCTAAACCCAGACATATTCCTAAAATAAAGGTTAAAAGATTCTTTTGTCCCATATCAGAAGAGCCCTCTGGTATGGGACAGAGAAAAACCAATATTTTTATTTAAAACAGGTTAATTATAAATGCGATCTCTTTCTAAAAAACAAAAGGGGATATGATATATATAGGATATAGAGATGATAGGATAAAAGGATAGATTAATGAATCTACTTTTAAAAAACAACTTGTTTAAAATGTTTTACATTGGTATAGATTTTAGTTTATGTTTAAAATGTTTTACATTGGTATAAATTTTAGTTTATTGATACAAACTTAAAGTTGATTTTGTTATACTGTGTGTATATTTCTACTTTTGTTTGAGGTATTATGTTTATGTAACTCATTTAAAATTGTAATAGATAATTAAAAAATAGATTAATAATTAGTCATCTATGATAATCATATTTGTAGCCATGTTAGTTAAGTCTTCTAGGTATACATAGATATATTTCAGATAGATAGGTAGTCTTCAAATACTTCAAAGACCTACAGAATATGGCATTTAAAATGTTTTAAAAATTTAGACGTTCTGGACAGTGAGACATGTCTGCTCCTGGCAGCACTGGATTTACTTCAGAGGAGGATGGACATTGAAGACACTCCATATGGAGTTTAACTTCACCTTGGCAAAATAGCCATTTGGGCAAGAAACTGTTCTTGCCTGGACTGCTTGATCGACTGGACATGCAGGACCCATAGAAAGGTAACCACTGAACTTTGCTTGACAAAATGGTCCTTCAGGCTCCTGCTTTGCAGAGGAAACTGCCAGACATTCTACAGGACACAGAAAAAAATGATTGAGAGACTCTAGGCCTGTGAGCTGAAAACAGATGCCCCAACTTTACAAGAGAACTTTGAATGACTGTCCAGGCTGTCAGCTGTCTCTGTCTATCCTGCAAGACTCCCGAAAGTTGCTTACATCTTCTCCATTTCTCAGGTAGTATTATATCCTTCTGAGGTCTTTGATGTGGTTGAAGACTAGATAGTTATAATTTCCTCAGTTATGATAAAAGATAAGTTAGATGTAAAACCTTAAACTCATAAATATAAGATAGATAGGATATCTTCTTTAATATTGTAACTGTAATTCTTGCTCGATAATTGTTTTGTTATATGTAATTTTACTATGTTAAAGTTAAAACCTTCCTTTTTGAAAAAAAACGAAGCAAAAAAAAAGGGCAAGTGCTGTGGATATCACTCTGTATCAATAAAGCGCTGATTGGCCGGTAGCCAGACAGGAAGTATAGGCGGGACTAACAGAGAGGAGAATTGAGGGAACAGGAAGGTAGAGGGGAGACTGGCTGGAGCCGCGGCCAGGAGAAGGAAGATGTAAGGTACCGGTAACCCACGAGCCACGTGGCAAAGTAGAGATTATTAGAAATGGGCTAAATATAAGAGTAAGAGCTAGACAATGATAGGCCTGAGCTAATGGCCAAGCAGTTTAAATAATGTAAGCGTCTGTGTGTTTATTTTATAAGTGGGCTCGGAGACTGGCGGGACTTGGGAGCTCGGAGACTGGCGGGTGGCGGAGATTTGTCCTGACTGTGGGCACGGCAGGAAAACTCTAGCTACAATTTATTTTTTCTTAAGTGTATGTTTAATATTATCAATAAAGAATTGTCTTTCCCTAGACTCTCCCTGACTTGTTCTGATGGAAAAACAAACATAAGGGAAAAAACAAAAGAGGAAGAACTAGATTACTTATCTGTCCTAACCTGACACTCACTAGTGGTGGGGGGGCAGCTGTAGCACCTTAAGTATGAGACTTCAATTTATGATTATCCTTAGAGAATTGTCTCTTTCTGGACAATACTCAAGAGAATTGCTGTTCTTTTAGACAGTCTTCAAAAAGAGCTGCCTCCCTCTCTCCTGGATGGCTATCTTGATTAACCCATTCAAGATTCCTGTTCCC